>VUJU01004620.1:0-17675 GCA_009835225.1 Aphis craccivora
TTTATGTATAATGATTTAAAGTTAAACAAACGTATAAGTTTGGTATTCGTTGTACCTTAGTCCTTAGAAAGGTAGTAGGTGGTACTTAGCTTTTTATTTTAGATTACAACGAAAAAATATTATATATATTTAAAGACCGGACTTATATGTTTTTACATATCGTTTCTGGGTCTATGCAGTCTCATGAGAGTAAAAAATGTGGACGATCCGTTCAATTCTGAGTTTGTAGAAAAAAGTTTTTTTTTGCATATTTGAGAATATTTCACATAGGTTAGAGAATATTAATTCCATTTAGCATATTTTAGAATATTTAGTAAATTGTGGGAAAAAATATTTATTTATTATTAATTTTAATATTTCGGTACCGGAAAAATTGCTTTTGAACATATTTTACACTTTTTTTTTATCATTGTGACAAAAAAACATATTATTATTTGTTAATTCTATAATAAAATTAAAATAATATTTCAAGTTTGTTTTTTATTCTTCAAAAAGTAAATATTTGCCATTGCATACACCAAAGGAAAATTGTTTTTTTTTATATACATAATATATTATATACTTATATAGTAAATTATTATTTTGAATGTTGAGTGTTATTTTGGAATGTTGTAAAAAAAAAAATTCTAAAAATGCATATTAACATTAACGCATATATTGATATCGATTGATTATTTTTGCATTTTTTTAAGATTTTTAATAGAATATTTGAAGGTTTTTTTAGAGGATATTAGCATCATATTTAAAGTATTTTAAGAGAATATAAATCCGGTCTTTATATATATTATTTACATCACAAACTTTGTGTATTACATTTTATAAGCAAAATGTATTTAGACACTAAGTCTCTTACTAAATTGAATTGATTAATATTCTATTCTTAATATATACTATAACTACTTCAGTTCCTCTTTTCTTCAAAAATTCTATATTTATAAGATATAATAAATTCTAAAACAAGTATAATTAAAATAATAATTATGATATGGTACTTATTAATTGATGCGAAATTTTTATCTATATTTATTATTCAAGTATAAACTATCAATTAATAATTATTATTTTTAGTAAGATGAATTTATATACATGATAAATCCTAGAAATAGATAGTATTAAAAGTTTAGGTGTATAAAACTAACTTTATACATAAAAATACCGTATTATACTATAATACTAATGTCTATAAAATCTAAAGTTTTAAATATTTACATACTACCTTTATTTTATTCAATTATTATTAGAATAATATTTTAAATTATGATTGTAACAAAGTTTGAAGTATATGTAAAATATAAGTTGTTACTGAGTGATTAATATGTAATACCCGCCCATTTTTTTTTGAAAACTTGAATCACATATTCACATTAATAAAATTGTTGGCAAGAATATCGCAGAATAAAGGCGCCACATGAGTAGTTGATATCCTAGTCCCATATAACCAGCGTTGACTATGATAAATAAACAGAAACGTAAAATTGTATAAAATAATTAAATTTAAGAAATTCAAAATTAAAATAACACCATGGAGGCATTGCTAGAAAGTGTAACTACAAATACAATTATACTTAAATAATAAATATAGCACATATAGTATTATAAGGTTATTATATTTGATATTTTCATGTAATATTTTAGATTCTAAGCGAAATAAGAATATATTGGTTTCGCAAAATATGTGTTTTTTGTGTGTCCGTAACTTTGTCATACTGCATAATGCAATTTATTAAAAAAATTAAACTAATTTTAAGCTCCTTATGCCACAAACCTAGTCACATTGTTCTATGGTATGTCGGTGTTATTAATATATTTTTAATATAATAATAATAATAATAATAATAAAAAACTATAATAACTTATTTTAGAACTGATAAGACTATAAACAAATAAAAAACATTGGTACGGCCTTTTTCACACACACACAGATTTCCGTACACACAGTTTTTTGACGGTTTACTAATGGTTATTTATAGAAGGTTTCACACGTTATCTCCGTGTCCGTGTTGTGTCCGTACAAGTCCACATGGTTTAGGACGTTTAGGTCATGTAAGGGCATTTTCGCACATAATACATAAATCGTGTAGGTATAAAAAAGGCCGTAGTGCATCGAAAACTTTGAAGCACGCGTGATAATCTCAAATTTTTCATATAGTATATTTCAATAAGTATAGGTAGTTAATTATTTGTTATTAATCATCATACAATCACCTCGTCTAGATAATTTAAATAGAATGTTTTAAGGCTAAAATTTATATTTGTAATGTTTAATTTAATATATTTTATAATAGGTACCTATTCATCAATACTATAAAATTTAAAATGTACATATATTATATTATACATCTAAAACATAATATATTCTAAAATGCCAATATTCCATACTCGTTTTATCATTTAAAATTTAAAAAAAAATAAATGATTTTTTAATAAATTAAATTGTCATAGAATAATGTGTTGTTTTTTGTATTAAAGCTAAATAAATAAAATATAAAATAGATGGTTTATAAGTTATAAAAATACAATTAAATAACAGAGTATTATTTTAAAATTTAATTCAAAGATCTTGTGTTTGTTTAAGAAACTAAATAACTGAAGAATATTATTTGTTTTAAGTTTTAACTAAATTTAAATATGTACCACGTGTCCATGTGCGTAATTTAAAAGTTACTCAGAATCTTAATTTGTTAGCTACTTATGTATAATGCATAATCCAAGATTAACTATTTACTTTTTTATTGGTTTTAAATGTTGTAAAATAATGAAAATTTTACTTTTTATAGCTACAAAAATGATTTTTATTAGAATACTATTAGAATAGTAAATTGGATTTACTTTGAAGTTGACCGTTAGGTGGTTTAAAAGCAGACATTCTCAAATATTTTTCAAAATATTCGGAAAAACATACATTTTTACACAAAATTGGTTTTTACAGTAAATTTTTTTAGTAGTACCTAATTCAAAAACAAATAACTTTGGAAACTTGAAATTTGTTAAAATTTTCAACAAATATTCATACTTATACATTTTCAACACATGATATAATTTTAGAAATTAAAGCTATAAATCTCTATTTTCAACTTTTTTTATTTAACTTATGTATGATAATTTTATTTTTTGAATAAATAAGCTTGATCATCAAAAGTATTCATGGCTCTTAAGAGTTTTTCTTACAAAAATTAAAAATATCAAAAATACATGGTAGTAATTTTTTTATAAGCATATGAATTTAAAATTTTGACAAAATTATCATTGCAAAATTGTTCCAACTGTTTTTTAATGAAAATTGTATACAGTATTTATCATAAACTGTCCTTAAAATGAGAGTTTGAAACTAATGTTCAGTGTACCTAAATACTTATTTATTATTATGGAGGTTTAAATTTTGACGAAATTCATCAAAATTGTGAATTTTATTGACTTATTGTTGACGACTGACTGGGAATGGGCTTGTTAGTATTTTGGTTAACAGTTCCCACCCGGACCTCATTTTTAAAAAACCGTTTTTCGTTTTTCATCGTAACTAATAATTGAATTCATATTTAAGTATTTAACACAAGCATTACAGTGGTTGCAGCATTACAATTTTCATTTTGATTTTTATTATAAGGGTTTTACCAAGGTCCCCTACCTACGTAAAAACGCAAGAAAGACGTATAGCTACAATGTTTTTTAAAATACATAAATATCTAAAATTGTCACATCAATTTTCATTGAAAATCTGTATATACTAGAAGGTTAGCAAAAATAAATATGTACATAAATGTACATGTGAAATATTTGTTGTAATTAATGGCAAAAATAAATTGTAAAGTGACTTTATAATTATAATTTACAAGCCTTCTCAAATTATACACAAGCGATATACCATATACCTATATTTTATTGATACATTATATCTACATTTCTTCTAACTTTCTCCATTAGGATTAAAATTTAATATATAAAAATTGATCGAGCCCTCTGAAAATGTTGTCTATTTTTACCATTGATTGTAACAATTGTTTGTTTTTGATCACATAAATCAACGAATAATATTCTAATATAAGCTGCACCCGCAGTTTTTGCTCTCCCACCTCCTTAACAGATGTGCATTACACGACATTCAAATAATTCACTATAGTTCAGTGATACTAAAAAAGAATACATTCAGATATATATTTTCGAATTTATGTGTGTATCCATAATATTTATATTTTATAGCATAACATTAGTGACTAAAACGTATAAATATGTATTATGTATACAATGACTACATGTTTAACCCATTTACGCCAATTACCCTTAATGTGCATATATCCATTGATTTATTTACAATTATAGTATTAGATAAAGATAACTATCTATAGTATGGTTTAACTATCGAGGTTTTGTCAAGATTAAATTATTAAAGCTGGTATGATGTAAAAGTTGATGAAATATATATTGTAAACGACGTTATACTGAAACTGTTGCAATTTTAAACAAAGCACAAGGACTTAACTTCTATGCTAAAAGAGGACTTATTGTACTTATTATAATCAATATTTACTATACAGATTGTAGATATTTGATACTAATGAAGTTATTGAATTATGATTGAATGATCCTTAAAATGTACACCATAAATTAAATAAAATACGTCTTAACAATTGGGGATGCTCCTGATTACTGAAGAAACTAAGCACCCCAAGGCATCCTAATGACGCTTATTAAAGAAAGTTCAATATTTATTAGTTAAAGTACCATACATAAATGTACCAAAACCGAACTATTGTTTAGTGAAATATTTACAGAAATGACGTGTTACTACATTGTTGATAACCAAAATTCTAAAAATATATATGAAACATGTAACAATAATTACATAAAACAAAATAAAGGAAAAACCTTAACCTAAACAATAATTTTCCTGCTTATAACCGACACTTGTTACGTATAAAAATCATTTCGATTACAATCCCTAATGAAAACTTACTTAACTCCAATAATTAAAATAGATTAAAAATTTAAACAAATATTCTGAATTAATATACTTACAAATAGAAAATTATCATCCCATGTATTACAGCATGATTACAGTTAACTAGTAAGTACAAAAATAAAGAACAATAAAAGGTTTGAATCCAATTAAAATTAATAACCTCACATCGATCAAATATTACAAACAAAATATTTTAAATCCCTTGTTATATTTTATTGGACCTACCTATATTATACACTTAAACTGTACATTATATTTACAAATTTAAAATAAAACAAAAAAATCATTATAATATAATATTATATCATTATGTAATGTATTGCAATGCTACAGCTCTATACTTCATAATATTATTTCCCGTTAATGCGTTATTATATCTGTTGTCATATTTGACGCGCTTTCAATATTAACAGTTTTGGCTGTCAGTGTCAGCTGATAAGGCTTGATATTGCAACTGTAAGCTGAGCTACAATTCTAAGCAACAACTATACAGCTATACTGATAGATAAATGATAACGTATATAGATTATGTCATTCATGTATAAGACATAAAGTGCATATTATAGTTTTTTCCGGATTTAGTTTTATACTCTTATATTATAGCCATATGCCCATATAGGTTTATATTAAGTAATAAAAATGCATTTGGAAAATGGGTTCCTATTACTCTCGTTGCGTTTAGTACAATTGTTTACCTATACGTACCTACTTATTAAATATTAATTCATATAGGTATATATTTGTACCAATAAATACAGAACCATCATGTGGGTGCACGGTGAATGCTAGCTGTTACTTAAGGGGGCTGGAGCAAGTACAAATAACCACATAAAACAGATCAAAAGCTAGAGAAAACTTGGGTTTGACGGATTTTAATTTTGAAAACTAAATGAAAATCTTCAACATCTCTAGTAAAGCACGGCCATGGAAATTTATCATTTTTACTAAAATTAAAGGATTACTATTTATTATTAAATAAATAAAATCGCGATTGACCGACAGAGTTATGGATTCAAACAAAACGTATATCATAGATAAATCTATGCTCATTTAAGCGTTACAGTGAGAAGTACATAAATACAAAAACATAAGTCAGTCGGGTTGGATGGAAATGTGCATTTTTTTTTTTAGCTATTCGGAAGGAAAACGCCGAATGCGCTTACATACTCGGCGAACGGAACGTGTGAATAACGGTCGGAATGGAGCTTACGGGGTCAACTTTGGTAAACAAGAACATGTCATGCGGAAAATATGCAAACAATTCGGGGTCGGACGAGGCCGCGCGGACAAGCGGGGGAGAACGCGGCGCTCTATTTTTGTCGACGCATTCTTTGCGGCCTCGCGGCGTCGGTGGCAATAGAGGTGGCGGCCATGTGAATCGCGCCAAAAATACGAAACACCTATTGCACCGCCGCCGTACCGTTCGTGGATTCCGCGTGTATACTGTATACAGATATACTGTACACATTGCATATATTATATTATATAGTGTTGAACGCCGCCGCGCAATATTAAAGCTCCCGAGACCTCATCTGCTCACGCGGCGGCTCTCCCCCGCGCGACGAATTCCATTCACGGCGATCGCCACGGAACATTCCTTACCAAAATCCAGTAACCTAAATAGTTATGCAATCTTTATATAAATATACCAGACATTATAACCACGTAATAGTCTTCGTGATGTCGAGACGTTTTGAATTTAACGCCACTCCACCTATGTAAAACGAAAAACTGCATTTAACTACGGCTGCGCTGCAAAGCGATTTATTATAACTAAAATAGTATATAGAGTATGAACGTACCTTATAATATAGTAAACACAGTTAGGACTTACAAGATACGTTCCGACTGTTCCGAGTACATGGATTGCAGTGATCACAATAATGATCTTATTGATCTTATTTAAACGTTGTATTGCTTTTAAGTTTTGCTATTTATTTAAAAATAGTTTTCATAAGTTTTGTTGAAACATTTTAAAATCTACTCGATGACCAAAAAAAACATGAATATACAATGAAAAACAACACATTATGTGTGGATTGCGAACTTTGTAATAAGAAAAATAAAATTAACAACTCAAGACGTTACGATCTTACATTATCGTTGTATTATTATAAACTACTTTGAAACAAAGATGTTCAAAAATACGAAAAAACGATTGGACTGAGTTCCGATTAATCCAATACCAAAATTAAAAATAAATAAAATAATTTACTCAATTGTACTGTTATTTCATACATTGGTATGTTCGGACTAAAATTACCTAAAAAAAAAAAATGATATACTGATTGTAATATAAATTGTCGAAAACTTGAAAGTATAATACTAGTACATACAGCTCATATATTGTTGTTTCTCGTGATTTTATTAGTTACCCTCATCTCACATGTACACTTAACAAGCGCAACTCAATAATGTTCTTGACTTTCAAAACTGGAGTATTTAGTTAACAGCAACAAATTGATGAATAAATGCATATTGCATATGAATTATTCATACATGGTATTATATTAGGTATATTAGGTATATGGTAATTGGTATTAGTTGGTACCTTGTATAGTCTTATATCATTTGCGAAAATTCAAAGAATAGTATAAACATTATGACGATGTAAGACCATAGATATTATCTATATGTAAGATAAATATAATTTCATTTTTGTCGTTCCATCTCTGAATTTTTAAATACAGCAATGTTGGAATTCTGAATTAATTTTGTAAAAGAAACCGTTAAGTTGCATATTGTAAACATTGATGAATGAAAATTAAATTAAATTTATTAAATTTATCTTTAGTATCATAATACTCGGAAGTCAAAATACGTCATATAAACTATACTCAGACTTTGAAATAAAAATTATTAAACCTTTTTCGAAGGGCATAACGATAACACACAGCAGAAATTTTACGATACTAATTGAACTTCCTAGTTTCTCTGCAAACACCAGTACACCACATATAACAAGGTCAAATTTATCGGTGTAGATCCATGTAATACAGTAGGTAATAATAATAATTATGATTTATGATTATGATGATGACGAATTACGATATTACATGTACATAACAGTGGTGACTGTCGGTCACAAGTTGGTCGAATAACAAAAACAAAAGTTTAAAATAACAATAATAATAATTGTTATTACAAGAAGAACAACATCAACAACCGAGACGGCGCATTGGTCCGTCCGAGCGCGCGACGGTCGTCGACCACGGCACGGCGTCGCGCGCGACGCACCGAAAGAGTGAGTGTTATAAAAGCTCGTGTCCGTCCGCATTCTCGAAACAGCCGACTAACCGGACTACAGACATCATGGCTAGCACCGCAATACTACTGGGCAGATATTCGTCGGGATCCGTGGATCTGCCCCATGACCGACGTAATAACCGAGTCCCCGTCAACGGTGGGTCCACCATCGTTCTCGATAGATCGGACTTGTGAGTATTTAATAATAATAAATTGTAAAATATTTCCCGCCAAAAAAAAAAAAAATAATAATATTTATTTGAAAAAAAAATATATATAAAGATTTATCAACTAATTTAATTAGGCGAACATTTTTTCGGATTTTAAAATTTTGATTGCGTGTTATCGAATGATAAAATATATAAATAATATTATAATATAATTATATTATTAATAATATGATGTTTTTAGATTTAGCGTGTCACCCATTTGTCCCGGACTGGCTCTCTGCGGCGCTCTGTCCATTTACACTGATAAGGAGACGGTGGCCGCGCTCCGGCCAACGTGCTTGATCAATTGCGCCGGCGAACTGCCAGACACACCGCTACCGGACACTGTGCACAGGTACCACAAAGTACCGGTGGCGGATACCCCAGTTACCGACCTTGGACTACACATGGACACGGTTACTGATCTCATACATCAGGTATATAATATATTACAATATACCTAGTAACTACCCGTGGTATTCATGCTGTTGTTGGTGGCATACAAATTATTTTCAACTATTCAGAACGAAACTAAACAAAATTCGTTTTCTACTACCCTATATATAATAGTTTAGGGGAGTACCTAGATTATATTTATACATATGTGCACTGTAATACTATAACTAAATACTATAATACAGTGGTTCTCAATCTTTTTAGTACCACGACCCAAATTTCTCCCGAAAAATTTTTTGCGACCCACATTGTTTCATTTTTCAAAAAGTAGTAAAAAAAAAATTGTATTTTATAAATATGTGCACATTTTTATTAGGTATTTAGTATGAATTATTATTTGTTACCTACTTAATTTTTGGTACTTTATTGCTATAATAATATAAGTATACTTAATAGTATAAATAATATATTTAATATTAATTTAACATAAATTTCTTGGAATCAATATTAGTCAAAAAAATTTTCGCGACCCACCAAAAATTTACTGACGACCCCCAAGTGAGTCGCGACCCACACTTTGAGAAACGCTGCTATAATACGTGTAAAATAGAAATTACAAGTTATCACCCGTTATTATACTACAATAGTATACAATACTTTACACGTTATAGATACCTACCGATAGTGAACTTTATTTATTATACCAAAATATTTTAAAACTATTATAAAAAGATTATCACGTCGGTATTTTTCGTATGTGGTTTATTTAAATGATAACATAACGTTTTATACGCATCTTTATTTGTAACGTATATTTTCTAATTTTATGGGAACATAAAATTTCTTATGAAAAATATGCGATTATGATTATATCTAAAAATAGAATGTAACCATTTGGAAATATGAAAGCCGAATGGGGTTCCAGCCCGACACCAAATTAATAAGTTTATATTAAAATGTTGATGAATAAACATTTTTTAGTGCTATACAACATCCAACTATCCAAGCGACTAAGTCATGTGTCATAAAATTTGACATAACATTATATTGTGAATTTGTCAACTTTCAATTTAATTATAGGTAAAAAGTATAATAATAACATTCTGCCATATCATTAAAATAAATTGACAATATTACAACAATGTAAATGTAATAAATAGGTACTACAATAATACTTTACGTTTTTATTATTTACATATAATTGAAAAAATGTACTTTTTTCAAAAATTCAACTAATTATAAAACCATAAAATTATTTTTATTTAACACCTTAATCATACCTTGTATAATTTATTATTTATTAATATAAAATAAGACGGGTACATAAAATCTAACTTTGTTTATTGGTTCTACCTTAACAATGGATTACATCATTAAATCCTTTAATTATTTTTATGTAAATCAATTATTGAACAAAATAACAAACTACTTATAATTGTTTTTTAAATTAATATTTTAAAAACTATGAGTTAATATTTATAACTTTATAAGTTTAAAATGAATTACGAATTATCATATTTATATAAATATTTATACAAACATTGAAACAGGTGTCGAGTTAAAATGTAATATAAATTATCAAAATTACCTACGGTTATATACACAAACAAAAATATGTACACATATGTGATACATTTGCGAGTATTGAATTTAGGCCAGAGAACACGTAGGATTAATCGTTTGGCGTCCATCCCGGTATGCAATTCCTATGAGCCGGTAGCCCGTCAAACGAGCATGAAAGAAAACGCACTGAAAACAGGAAAATAAACTGTTGTCAGATAAAAACAAAAATGGCTGTCAACGGTATTTTGAAAAATTTCTGCCAGAAACTTTAAAAAAATGAAAATCAAGAGGTAGATATTTATAGGATTGTGACTTGTAAAAAACAAACATTGGGTGTATTTATAAATTTCGTAGAAAGAATGGGCAGGTAATACTTCTGTGTCAGTTTAATTTAGAAGTAAACAACAGCCATTTGCATAATATGGCTGTTAAAGCTATAACCGTGAGAAACTAAAGGTTTTATTTCCGTTTTATACTTTATGTGGCGAACCACAGGATGTCTAAACCATAAAATTATTAATTGCTATACAAAATTATTTTAGAACAACATACGCCTTAATTAAAACAATTTTAATGTTACAACATTAAACAATATTTTGAATACTAGAATTATAAAATATCAATAATATTAAGTACCTATATTAATAAATTTAATATTTTTTTATTTTGTTGTAGGAATATATTTCTGGAGGTACGACAATAATACATTGTGCAGCTGGAGTGAGTAGATCAGCTGCTTTTTGCATAGCATACTTGATCAAATATCGTGGTATGACCATGAAAAATGCATATCGTCACGTAGCTAAATGCAGACCCTGTATAAATCCAAACACAGGATTTATTAGTCAGCTAATAAAATTCGAAGGAAAATACAGAGAGGAATAGCAGTGAATAAAATAACGTTCATTTTACACAAAAATCATTCCAAACATAAATAATTATTGTTTTATATCTTTGTATATAACTAGTTTTGTAAGCTTTTTAAATGTTTGAATTCCTATGAATGATAATTTTCGTTTAAAATTTTAAAATTGTAAATGTTATGATTATATCATCGTAAAATTTATATGATAATATATTGTATCTTTAAAGTGTTATTTTTAATAAATGTTAATATAAATATAACAACAACCTTTAAATAATCTAGAATATAAAGAGGTTTAGTAAGTTCCCTCACGAAAGAATATACACCCATACGTAAGATCCCATACGAAAAACATTACACCTGTACGTAAGTTCCCACACGAAAAAAAATATACCTAACACAATTTTTATGAAGACTTAGGAATGACCACTTAAATGTAATTTATGTGGTTAAAAATTATTTTGTTTTTGTATTGCATAAAAAAACCAATTCAATTTTTTAGGTATAAAGTAATAATAATAATAGAAAAAATCAAATTTTATTTGGTTTATTGCGAAAGCTCAACTTAACTTAATAAGTTACTTTTTTTAAGATTAACTTGTTAACTTCAAGTTAATTTTAATCCAAAGTATAATGCAAATCTTTGAATGGTATTTTTAGAAAAGTAGGTTTTTTTATAGCTAGTTAATACTTTAATGTATCATTTTAAATTTCCCCAGTAATTGTCTTAAGCATAAAGAAAAACTATCTAATAAACATTGTTATGTGTCGGGAATTATTTATTTTGAAAATTAGAAAATTTTAACTTTAAATTAAGTTAAGTTCTTTTTTTCAAAGGTTAACGTTTAACTTAACGAGTTAACAAAAAAAATATGAATAACTTTTATATTTAAAATAACTTAACTTAACGAGTTAAAAAAATTCGATAACTTTCCCAGCCTTGGTGTTTGGTATAATTTTTTTTCGTGTGAGAACTTAAATGTATGCATACCCAGTGGTAATTTTTACCTGCTATATCTCGTGTGGGAACTTACATTCGCCCAATATAAATGCTATGTTCATGTGCACCTACTTACGATTTGTATTACCTTTATACAGTAATACCGCATACTACTATGAAAAATGTTAATAACCAGTCGAGACTACTATAGTCTATTCTATAGTTGAGGTTCTATAAAGTTATCCGATTTAATGAAAGTTTGGATAAAACAAAATAACCGAAAACGTATACTGTACATTTAAGAATAATATTATGCATTATAATAACCAAGATACATATTATTATAGTAAAATAGTGGTCAGTGGATAATATGAATGACGATATGTAATTGATATTAATCGCAATAACATGCTGGAAACTCGTGGTTCTTGTTTTTCATAAACATGAAGACAACCTTAAACGGTTGTCCGAATTCAGCGAAATCCTGTCTATCGGGGTTCGGATTTCCAGATTAATAAGATTCTACTGTAGTCTGTAGTTAAGGTTAGGTTCTAGTTAAGGTCTGTAAAGGTCTTAGTTGCATGCGCTATACAGCATATACATAAATAACACATATACGTAATACGTAACACTTACAAAGTTACAACACCATAAAACAAAAAATAACAATTTATTTATATTTTGAAATAATAACTAATAACTATTCGTTTGGTTGGTTTAATATAGTATATATTATAAATCCTAAATATTGACCATTGGGTATTATCATTTCGCTCCACTTATACCTCAGCACAAACTATGTATAAATATAATTTATAATAATTAATAAATCATTGCATTTAAAAAACGAATCTTAATTCTTAATGGATAGTGTCACACACGACACACTCACAAGTCACAATAGTTTTTAATCGATTTAATACCCTCAACATATATACATATATTATACATAGGAACCTACTTATTTCTTCTTTTAGAATATTACATTGCATTACTATTTATAATACCGCATTAATATAATATAATAAAATCATGTTATATCTTATATACTTATATGCATTATTAAAAAACAATTGCACTTTATTAGTGTATGTATAACTACTCAGTATGCTGTAAATCGGTACAGTTTTTTCTACAGTTATTTGTGTGTAGGATTAAGATTTGTAAAGAAAATAACGAAAACAATTTTTTATATTTTAGATAGCTGGTTTGAAGTTGAGCACTGCCATGTTCTTTTTGGCCAGCACTGTAGAACAGATAAATAAATTATAGCTCAAAGTATTTTTTACACCGTATATTACTAACATGGCCGATAAGATCGAAATTCACTAACAAAATTGATTTGCAACATTAACAATTTATACAAACAAATTAAGGTAAAATATACTATTCAAATATAAAGTGCTATTTTATATTCATCTTTCATTTTAAATTCGGTACATTTTGGCAAAAGTCATGTAGTTTGGGCGTTGTGAATGGTATTTTAGTGACGGAAAATAATATTCTATTACGTCACTGTTGCAAGCATATATTTTTTGTTCGTGTCTAATCAAATGAATGACAGATATATACTATACCTATACCTACACCTATATGGCTCGGTACATTTACCCTATTTGTCATCCATGACGTAAACTTAAATGTGACATGGTATTATTTTATTTATATTAATAATTTACTTAACATTAAAATCATCTACGAGTGGGATAATAGGTAATAATAGTCAACAGATTATGACAATGTTCCGTCAAAAAATGTTCATTACCTACGCCAACAACGTATCATACTAATTTATTTTTAGAGAAATAAAATTAATATGTGTAAAATATGTTAATAAAAATTTCATCTAAATTCAAAATAAGTGTATATTTTAAAAACTTTATTTAATGAGATGGTAAGTTATTTAGTTATAATAATAAAATATAGGTAGATAAAAAATAACAATCATTGAATAATTATATATTATATAATTTAACTTGATTTATAATTTTTCCATCTCTTTTAATCATCAAAAAAGGATCAAATAACAAATGAAAAAAGAAAACTAAAAAAAAATATATTAAAATATTAATAATAAGTATAATAACAAAAAGTAATATTCCAAATTTATCTGCTAATTATACAACTGATAAGCAATAGTATCCCCCAATTTTTTTATAATTAATATGCAGTATAGTCTTATATATTTATATATTTTTAAAATTATTTTCAGATTTAATTTAAAATCATTTTCAAAAATAGGTTTATAATCATTAAAAAATAATAGGTAAATAATAAATTTTAAATTCAGACAAAATTTAAAAAAATAGATAACTAAAAATTCTATGTACAAATGTATTTTAATATTTTACACTAATACAACATAATTATAATAAATTGTATTAAATTTATAATATTATGATACATTATTATATAAAAAAAAAAAATAGTATCATATTTATTTATTTAAATAACATTCACTTGCATAGTCGCACAATGTAACAATGTATGTATTTTGATTCAGATATTTTGTATGTTAGCTTACATCTTATATATCTGTTTTGAACTTAAAATATCAGTTATCATAACTCCGTTGTTAATTTATGTTACCTATATACTATATAAGTTATAACATATAGATAGTACATAAAGTACATTAATACATAGATGATAGATACTATATAATGGTACCTAATGGTTACAAGTAAAATACCACACAGGTATCAAGTATCTACTTCTGCCGTAATGCTATGAACAAGTATGAAACAATAATTAATTACCTATATGAACATTCTAAATATTGTATAAATGCGTAATACGTATTACATATAAGTATATAATAATACCTATATAATATAAAACATATTGATTTTGAGTTTTGTTCACTAAAAATATAAACTATCCAACTAGATTCAATTTTATGCAAAAAACCAACCTGTATGTAAACTTATAAACTGAAGCATTTTTACTGCAATTAAATCGTGATGACACACAAAAAAAAAATAAACATAGTAAAATCAATAAGTAGGTATATTCAGTGCAGTTTTGCTTAGAATCTCAAAGTAACTTAAGTTTTCAATGATGAAAACCCATAAGATTTATCAGACAGATTAACTTTTCAAATTAAAATCGTATTTTACATAAACGGTATTACTTAATATGTTATAATATACCTATGTATATATTTGTATGTAAAATGTAATACGTATGTATCACACCACTACTATCATAATATATTTATGTGTATATCGACTTATTATCTAATTATCCATTAACACTAATTACATCACACAAAATATGTATATACCTAGTCTTACAAAATCGAATGTTACGGCTCATACTGCATCCGTATGATGTTGGAAAATTGTAAACCGCCCACCTAATTGTTCGATAATAAATAATAGTACAAATTGTAATAGTACAATGTATATAAATTCTAATACCTGGTCGTGACGAGGGCATGAATTCTTTTTTCCAACAGCTGACTTTTCGTAAGTATTCGTGTTTCATCACTGTTGTCGTACTTGCAAAAGTTCCATTTTACGAAAAGCACTAAATCACTCACTGCTCGGTTAAAACTCGTTTTTTTCCCCCGTTTATATTTAATTAAGGTTTCTCTATCATTCGGTCATCTAAACTTATTTTTCACAGAAATATATTTTTTGACACTTAGCAAATAGTTAACATAATATAATTATTTACAAATCCAGTGACCAATATAACTCGCTTAAACCGCAATAAACCAAAGACTGGATTCCGACATTTCAAACGAAAACGATTGTGGAAAATCGATGGAGCAGCGGCTACAATGACCAATGGAAACTGCGACGGTGTTTTATTCTGTGTTCCGATTGGTCATTTCGTCGATCGAGCTGTCAACGTCATAATCAGTGCATCACTATTTATAGTTTCGTTTATAAACAACAAAAATATTACTCAACATGCCGTCGAACGCTTTTCGCGAAAATTTTACTTTTTAAGTTTGCATTCCTACCTTCCACGTAGCGTATTAAAGAGAGTACAAGCGTTTGTTCGTTTATTGTTTTTATAATTTATAGACGTATATTACCATAATACTAGCTGATGATGTAAGATATTATAAGTGAGTACCTTTGGTCGGAACATTTCGTCTCTGTGTAAAATATAAGGTCTTTAAAATTAAAAAGGTAAGTTATGTTTTGTAACGTTGGTACCGATGATGTATATGAAGCTGGTACCGCTGATTCAATGGACCGGTGCAGTTGGCGGTCTGATTTTGAAGATGGAAAAGTTTTTGAAAAGTTTTTTGAGTCTCTAACCGTCAGCCATCATCGGTGTGGCGGTGTTTATCGACACCTGCAAAATATATGACTACAGCAAATTGGTTACGTTCACTCGGTGTATTGCCCTGTAGATAAACTTCGTAGGATAGCTAAAATCAATCGTGATTTAGTTTAAACTAAAAAAAAAAAATAGTTTTAAATAAATTATTCTCTATATTTTTATTATTATTATTTTTTTTTTAATTAATAAATAATGGAAACACATTCATAAATTCATTATTAAACCTATACTAAGTAACTTAACTTTGTTTATTTTCTTACAGGTTTCTATATATAATATAACGCATAGTCACATAGACAATTTTGATTTAACTTAAACTAGTTTAATGTTTAAAATGCATTATTCTTTACACTTATTTTTTTTTTAATTTAAGAATACACGTCAATCATTTTTTGACTTGTATTAACTTAGGTTTTTTTTATACAGTTTTTTTTTTTATTTATATATCTATAATGCATGTGCAATGTGCATAGACAATTATTATTTAACACTAAACTGTTCAAAAATGTATTATTTAATATGCTGTAGATTAACATGACCAAAATCATAGAGCTGAGGTGTATCTGGAAAAAAAATGATTTAACCGCGGTAAGTTAATTGAATTGTTTAAATGAGATAATAAAAAATATTTTTTTGCTCAAACTCACTATCATCTGTAGGAGTTGATCATCATTGAATTTATTTTTTCATTAATATAATTATTAAATTAAAATTTAGATTAATAGTTTGCGCAAAAGTAGTGCTGTTTGTGTGACGCCTATTCTTACATTCCATTAGAACTGAAATTACGAGTATAATGCATTTCATTATAATCAGTATACACTTCAAAAGAAGAGAAACTTCAGAGTTCTCACTTCTCTTCTTCGTCATCAACGACTCACTGTATGTGTTTTTGTCGCACTATAATAGTTTGGCGCGCTCTGTTATAATAATATGCAGTATGCAATGCTACAGTTTTACTCTCGCGGTAAACGCGCGTTTTCACCGCACGTTAAAACCGGTCTACATACTAGTGTGGCTGGTGTGGCTCGGCCTTTAATTATTATTATACATTTTGTAAAATAATCAAAAATAGTTATATCGATAGTGGACAGTGGTATATGATATATCATATAGAGTTCAATGGATAGTACCTACCACCACAGAATCTATTATGTGCTACCACCGTAGTAATACTTCGTGATAATATGCAGAACA
>VUJU01004621.1:0-17661 GCA_009835225.1 Aphis craccivora
AGTATAAGTATATTATAATTGTAGTAACGACGATAACGCAGTGTCCCAATATAGCTGTATAGCTGTATCATATATCGACTGAAGGTCCGCTGATGCAGAGAACAGCGTGAAACATGAAGAGCAAAACGGTTTTTTTCGCGCGGAAATGTATATAATATTGCAGCATAATGCGAATAATAACGAAATTAATTTCATATAACGGGTGTGTTAGTCGTGCGATGGGTCGTATATTATGTAATATAAAAACGACGACGTCGGTATTATATTATATACCTACTATAAAGTATATTTTTTTCGTATCGTGTGCCGTCGTACAGAGACGACGGTGAAAATATCGCTGTACCTGCTATATCATATAATTTATATATGCATGGCATACCGACGAGTTATTGTTTTAAATCGAATTATTACTATTATTATATAATATTTATTTCGCACAAGTATATTTTTTACCTTCATAAAGATAGACGTAAAAAAACGAATCACGTCAGTGGTATATTATTCTTTGTGTATCGTAAAATAATGTTTTATGAGAATCGATCGTTCGTAAGAAAATAGAGAATAATGCTGTACTTACGGTGCATATGGTTGGTGGCATGGCCATTTGCGGGGGATCCGAAGACGTCCGGGAAGGTCGGATGGGCATCGGGGGTGGTTGTGGTACGATCGGTGGCACGCTGGCTCCGGCCATCTCAGGCCGTAGAAACCACGACGCTACTGAAGCCCACTGGAAAAAATAAACAAAAAGGTCGTACATAAGTTAATAGTTACAAATAATGACAATAGTTACAATAAAATTATAGCCGACAGAGCGACAATTTATAAATGTGTTTTTGTACATATATATGTACGCAGGACAAACTGTTTGTGGTAAATTTATTTATGTACAATGTATTATATATATATTACATTATTATATTATTTATATATATTATATATTATACATAATATATACATAGCGAGTTATTGTAATTATAATTATTATTGTTTTATTTCAAGCACATGCCAAGTCAAAGTCAAACTACGTTACACTGCATCGCTCATATATTTACAGTAGATAATAATATAATAGGTATCTTTATAGAAAATATTAATTATTATAGTATATTTATTATTTATATTATAGGTATAGTACATAAAAGTATACAACACACACTAACAACTTTTCAGCTGTTAAAACGACTTGATTCAAACGTCGGTCAATTAGCAAAGCATATATGAAGGACACTCGATTAGCTTGTTATACATATTTAATAATATTATTTACATTACACACTTCCAACTCTCAGTATAATGTTTATTCATACAATTCGATCAACTCGGCCAAGATCATCGACAAAAATAAAGTATGCCATATATAATATAATATTATAATTATTTACACAGCTAATACACTACATTTCACCTGCAGAAACTTAAGGAGAAATTGTATTCACAATATATAAATGTACTACTATATATTAATATAAGCACAGCGAATAGCACAATGATATCATATTATTGTATAATGTGTATAATATTTATCATTGCTACAATGCTACGTCATAATATCATTAATATCTATGTTACCTATAGTTTTTTTTCTTATTCACCTACTTCTTCAAGTGATGTATATTGAGATTTAAACTGAGTTCTTAATATTGCTGTAATGCTGTTACATCGATTTTGTCGTGTACTCGTGTTACGGTCCTTTCAAGCGCATTGCCATTAGTGTCAACGGACATCGCTCATCTCAATAGTCTATTAATATCAATCATGTAATCATCAATAGTTCTTAAAATGTATATGAGATTTATCTCATCTATTATAAATTGATATTACTTATTGCTCCCTGCTCCCTAGTATTGTAAATTATTTTATAAAATTGGTAAGAAATCAGATTTGTGATTTTATATTTAAGCATTTAGATACTAATTCTTCTTCTCTTGCATTTATTGTAGATAGATCCAAGTAAATATGTTCAATTTAAAATTATAGCGCATTTTTCTGCTGGTCATGATATAATCTCTTTATATTGTATCACTAAATGGCCTACTAAACGTACTACAAAATGTGTACTAAACGTAATATTATCCTTGAGCAGTAGACAAAAAAATATTTTAAATAATTCGTAATCCTGCACATAAATCGTTAATAATAAATAACAAACGACTACGGCAATTGACTTGCAAAAACTATGACTTCCGCGTGATTTTTCACACTAATACTAATAAAGTAATAACATGCAATATTAAAATACATAATAATATATAACGTCAAATAATAACAATTTTATATAAATATTATGTACACAATATAGATAAAAGCAATTATGACAATAAATTCGAATTTCTACATCAGTAGGTGAGTTATTACTTATTAGTAATACACATAAAATACAGACTACACATACATAAATATACATAAACAAAGTGATTCAAAATGTATTTTTTAGTAATTTTATTATATAAGTATAAAATATTTATAGCTTAAGAAATTCAAGAGGAAATCAACAATTTTTTGCAATCATTAGTTGAAACCACGTTTATTTAACTCGGATGAGTTTGATAGTGTTTTTACGTGATATTAACAAGCAATTTTCTAATATATGTGCTTGTGTTTTCGTTTACTGTGTATCTACATGTACATCAATAATAGCGGCAACGTCGCAATGGCAGTTTACTCAGTATATATAGTAGTAGACTGGTAGCGAAAGGATAGAGCAAGAGACGAGCCGAAACGGTCGCGCGAAGCAAGTATATAAAATAATATAATAATTTAATACACTATAATATATTATAAGTACCATGCACATATAAAATGTCGCGTGTCCGATATAGGGGCCAAAAAGGTCAAATTCGCGGCAACCTAGCAAGGGCAACACGATAGTAACGAAATAATGACAGCAATAAAAATAAAAAATGAAACAGAAATAAAGAGAAAAGTATATTATGTTATATACATGCTGGACACGCGAAAAACTTGAAGAAAATATCGCTGTTTACTGTCTATATTACTGTTGCTGTTGTTTCTACTTTGGTGCTGAGTGCTGACTATAGCGCTTAACACAACACTGGTATAATATAATCTTCTATCTATATACAGCTAGAGTAGCACCGAATTTATAAAATCTACTTCTAGGTTATTATCATACAGAATTTGACAATCTAAATCATATAAATATAATAAAATATTACAAAATATTTTTATATTTATTACATTAGTATTTTATTTTATTATATCAACAATTGGTGAAGGGAGAAAAAAGTCTGCGAGTATTAATTTCGTTTCTTTTTGTTTTGGTTTATTAATTTTTTTAAAGAGTGTGTCCTTAAAATGTCAAATCTATGTATACATATATACTTAGGTACTTGGAAGGAGATGGAGATAATAAAACGAGTGAGTATATATAATAATAATATATTAATATTATTGTATACAGCAGAGGATCGTGTGATTTCCGAAAAATTCCGTATACACCAAAAAACGAGAAGCCACGATAATATGATAAAAATTAAAATATATACTAATATTACTGTAATATATACCTCCTCTTGTATACACATACACACATATATAAATGTATTCACAATATAATACAAGTCAGTCAATAATAATATGTGGGTGCTTTACAGCTGTATAAAGTGTGTAGGTACCTAATATTATTTAATTTGTCACCGTTATATATTACATCCCCAGTAAATAAAAATAATAATAAAATGAAACCGATCGCGACTAAGCGCAGAGTTTTGGCTGTAGTTCAAAAAACATACACACTAATACGCACATCTATATAATATTCTATAATATCAAAAAACGTTTATCGTCATAGCGGAAAACACGGCTGTGGCACATGGATATTCCGCGTACGTGTACAGCAGAAGCACCGTATAAAATATACATAATATATATATATATATATAATATAATAATCCCTGCTCGCTGCACTGTTTTCCGCGAGAGAGCAGCGGTGGTTTTTCGTCTATTTATAATCTCTCGGGACCAGAGAAATTGCGGTTTTACGACACCCATAAAAGTTTGCGGCAACGACAACGACCACATGGCGGTATATATACAACAGCATGTTCAAATCTATATACGATTATATTATTATTATTATTATGACTACTATAGATATATAAAATAATGTACACACACGCGTACATATAATATAATACATAACGATGAAGTATATACACACACACGTTGTATATATAATAATCGACGAGGTCATCCATCCGTGTGTTTGGGTGTGTATGCGCGTCCAAAGGGGCAGTATATATATATATATATATTGTGTGAGTATGTATGTATATGTGTGTAAGAGTTCATCTGGCTAAAAGCTTCTTCCCGCCCCCTAACCTCGTCGCATAAACCTCGTGTCTGACGTATGACAGCGGCCGGAAAAAACAGTTCCGAATTAATGAGCGAGAAAAATAACGACAACTATGCTGCCGACGCCGTCACGACCCTGCGCGCGTTCCATATTATTATTATCATTATATATTATGTTATATATATATACGCCGATTTATGACCGATCGGCTCTCTGTACATAACATATAAACCTATAAACGTTCCTATGGCACGTATATAATATGTATTTATTATTTTGTATTAACGTGTGGGTAAATCGATGTGGCTGATATTATATGGGTATATTAATTAATATTCTACACCGTCCGACAATCAGCAGTGGCGACCTATAGAGACTGAAACGCACCCCGAATGAGGGATGACTATTGCATGCACGCAGTCCCACCAACTTTATACATGATATTATTCTTTTGATTTGATTGAAAATTATTATATATTTTACAGTTTTATTATTATGTATACCTGTATAATATTATATTATATATTATATACCTAGTAGGTATATTATTATACATTATGATACCGTCGCTGTACACGTTCAACACATTCGTCCCACTTTATAATTTATTGACGCCCCGAAGTCAAAACACACATATTATGCTTACGACTGATATGTCTTATAAAATACCGACCAAAACGAAATAAATGTGCTCGCAAACGATATTAAACCGTACCTGCGATACCTACCCGGAGTAATAATAACAATATTAATTAATTTTTTCCAAGTGACAAACGGCGCCGCAGTACACTTGAGATTGGGGTTACTCGAATTCCATTATAATATACTATTATATAGTAGATTACCTGTATGACGTAAAACCGTTTTGAAATCAAAGTAATTATATTTAGTTTTGGGGAGTTATAGTGGGCGCGATTATACCTACAACACGAAAAGGTTTTAAATTTAAAGAAGAAACGTGAAAGTAGTTATTACGGCGCGTGGAGGGATTCTGTTTTTCCAAATGTATATTATATATAGCTTAGGTACATCATAAATATATATATATATATATATATATATACGCACACACATTGTTAAAAACCGTTTAACCGTTGCCAGTCTCCAGATATCGATTAATTTATCGATATGACTGTGTGATAATATAGGTATACTTAAAGACCATAGACATTTTAAATGGAAGGGCAAATTGATACGTATAAATTGTATATTTTGAAGACGGCCTTTACGAGTTTAGGATACACGTTACACATATAATATAGTTATTTACGCATTTATTATTGGTATTATATAATATGTATATTATATTATATTTTTCTCAATAATGTTTTTGTATCAATTGGTATGCGTATACATATAAATATAAATGTATTATTATTATTATTATATATATTCTAAACAAATACTCTATTAAAAACTATTACGACGATTTAATCCGCGTTTAATAAAATGAAATAAGAATGTTAATGTAAATGATATACAAGAGTCTATATAATTTGAAATTTCAAAACATTTATAGATATCTACATAAATTATATTAAATTTATTTAAATGTGTGATGGCTCATTGTTATATAATTAAATTTACAAAATGAAATCATGTGATAATTCTGTTTTTTAATTTAAAAGTCTATAATATAATAATGTATGCTATTAAAACCTAGAACGCAATTATAGGTTGTCTAAACTCTAAAGAGATACTATTGAACGTAAATAGGCTATGACCTTTTTTGAAACTTTTTCAACTGGACACAACTCACTTACTGATAATAATCTAGGACTCAAGTGGTAAGTATTCACCGTATAATATGATTGTATATCTTTTATAATAATATGTATAATATGATATAATAATAATATATGCACGTTTAAGTTTAACGATGGGCCGCCACCGCTGCTAATGGCCTGCGATACCTCCGCGCGCACTCTGCAAGGCTCTTTAAGGTCAACCGTATCCCGAGGAGGCTCCTACTTAAGTTGTCTTGTCATATCTTTGTGTGGTTATTATTATTATTATTTTCAATACTCGTTACTCGGTCCGCGTGCAGTCCATCAGTGACAACCGGTTCCCCCCTACACGCAGAGACCTCACCTATAGGAGCGTGATAGCAACATGATATATAATATACAGTATACACGTATATATTCTATTCTATTATATATACAAACACTAAAATAATCACTATATATATTTTAATACTTAGCAATAAACAAATAATATATGTTTATTTTTATTACCTATATCTTGTAAATTATAATAATATACAAAATAATAATTATTATTTTACGGATGTTATTATAACATTTTAGGTACCAATAATGCGTATAATAACACAATATGATATGTGTAGGTACGTCGATTATAATGTTTTCGATATTGTGTTGTACAGTTCCAAATGTTATTACTTATTATAATATGCGTATATTTATAATGAAGCACGCGCATATACATTGTACAATATGTGAATATTTATTTGAAAAATGACTAGCAAACGGCCGCCGCCGTTTTTGGAGGGGCACGATCTGTTACCTAGGAAACTAATTAGCGGATCTCAACCCTATCGTTTTACTTCACTCTTCATGAATATTTATTATAACGAGCTACCGCCGCATCTTCTCCGTATCCTTCTTCTTGTCCGGATGGGGTGAGTTCTACCACAGTGACGACGGCGGCGGCGACGACGAAGTCTCAATTATTATTATTATTCAAAAGAGAGCCGTCTCGTCATCGTACCTCTCGTACTATACATAACATTATAATATAATATTGTATGCACGCGAAATCGATACTTTGCGAGTTCCCCTTGTGTGGCTGTATCTCTTATAAATATATATATATATATAAATAAATATATGTATACTTGGTATACAAAACACACTGTGTTAACTAAAAATGAAGAAAAATAAAAAATAACAACCCGAGGTAGGACGCGTTATAAATGATCGAGAAAAGAGGGGGCGTCGTTTATATTTACGCACAACGACGTATATAAAAAAATTGTGCACCCTTTCCACCACCAGCAGCAGCTGCGCATAGTTCCGAGTGTCTTTTATTTATTTATTTTTTTTTTTGTGTGTGTACACGCATCAACCAAGCGTAAAATTCTTCAAAATGCTAATATCGGAAAACGCACGGGAAGCCTGGAGTCCAGGGAACAAAAAGATCATAACGCCCCGACGGCGGTACTTTAACCCCTTTTTTCACTCCAAAATCAACACAAAAGGAGGCTGTACCCCGGTGGGGTCGAAGCATCATCGATTCTAATTGGCCGGGTCGACAACGACATTTGCACAGCGTGTCCCCCTCTCGCATCCAGGTCGATGTACAGTACACGAGGAGGGGGGATTTAAACGCTAAATAATAATAATGATAATAAAAAAAAAAATGGGACGGACCGAAAGTTTGGGATTACGCATAAACACTGAATATATACGTATATATTAAAGGATATTGAAAATTGAACGCGGGGAACTCGATTAATTAAATTGTTCGCGTGTGCAGTGCTACAGGACGACGACTACATTATTATTAAACTTGTTAAAACATAACGCACGCGTGATTTCATTAAAACCGATGCACACTGTACTTATTTATAATATATAATATTGTATACATGTCGGCGCGGCGTCGCTGAGTTAATCTGACGATCAAACAATGCGCCAAAACGAATCTATGTGCACGTGCAGCATCATGTATATTATCTACGCGCGTGTATACAATGATATTACTGTATGTACGTTATATACCCATCTCTATGTATACGTTTGTATTTGTTCAATAAAATGGTTGAATTAAAGTGCAGGATGATCTTGAAAAAATTATATTGCTGTTAATGCCAAAACTATCTTAATAACAAAAACGAAAAAACTAAATTAATCAACCAAAAATACAAAATACTATAGGTTAGGTACCTATGTATGAAGAAAAATATATTTTAGGAGTAACAATATTATTCACATATATATTTATAAACACACACACTGTTTCTATAGGCAATGACTGTCAACGCTAAAGATAAAGAATTATAGATAGGGAAATGATTCAAAAAAACGATATTTCAAAAAACTACCTACATTAATATATATAAAGACACCGCAACAAATACTAAGAAGACGGTTACGTATTTATCAGGTACCTACATTATAAATATCAGTGTATATAAAAAAGTGAAGTTTATGTGCATGATCTATTATTATAAGTACCTATTGATTTGTAAATTATAATTTGTAATATCTAATACTTTATTGATAATAGACTCTTAGGTTCTTAAAAGTTTAAAATATTTATAACACATTTTCTTATAACATTCTACTATAAAAGTTAAAAGTTTGTAAAATAATATTACATAACTGAAATTTACATATCACTTCAGAACTCAGCAACTTAGCCGATTATTAGAACAGCTGAAAAAGAAATATTTTTAAGAGAGACGATCTTTATTTTACCATTGAAAAATTAACATGATTAAATTTTGTGAAAAATGTGTCTTAAATTTCTTTTACTAATTTAATTAATTAGGTATGTTAGGTATAACATAAAAATATAAACTATAAAAACATAAAAATATTAACTATGAAAAAAAAAAAATTAATCAATTAAATAATTAAATAATAATGCAAATCTTACGAAGAGAAAAATGTAATATTAAGCTAAATATTTTTATAATTGTATACACGAGTAAAGGAATAAACTAACAATCAAATAATCAAGTTTTTGGAACTTCTCAATCAACCTCCATGCTGTATAATTATATAATATACTGGAATATGTTAACTTGAATTTTTCTAAAATAAATGAAATGATGCCGGCACCTAGCTAATTTATACCATGTTTTAAATTTGGTAATCAGATCGAGGTTTTCCAGATTGTTAATAGGTACATAATAAAAATACAAATCATCGAAACATATAAATAAATATGTAAAATAAAAATATGTTGTCGACGAATTTAATTATCAACAAATGATTTTAATAAATTGAAAAAATTGAAAATTTAAATATTTGCTCTGAGTCACCCATTAAGAACTAATAATAATCAATCAGTTTTTTGGTACAGTGTACCTACGATAATATAGTCGCAGTGTATTGATATTAATTAATTCGTATTATATATTATATAATATTGCATATTGTGTATAGTAATCATTTGTCACGCATAAATTATGTGTACATACACAACACATAATATTATATGTTATATTATGTAGCCGAAACTCACTATAGTTACATTATTATATATATATTATGTTAATTAAATTATTCGTGTAATCGTGTACACGCATATATTGGTACACCAGTGTTATATGTATTATTATTTTTGGTTTACAAATGTACGACAAACGGTAGACAGCGGTCGAAATACAGGATATTATAATAAAAACCGTTTAATTATAGCAATGTCAGCACGCGAGTTCACTCCAACAACGTCTTGCACTCTTGTGCAGTTGCGTCCGACAGACTGTTGCGGCGGTTTGACAGTGTAATTGCCGTGAAAACGCACACTCGCATGATGTAGGTATATATAAGTAATACATAATATTATAATATTGTATATTTCCCCATTTCGTTTACAGCAGAAGATAACGCTCGTTCTTCTACTGACTACTACGTACGTATATTTACACATAAGTCAATATATAGGTTTAGATGAATGTTTTAGAAATGTGTCTAAAAGGAAATTCGATATCCGGCAAATGCATTTTGTAAAAAAAAAAACATGACCTTGGTCACGATATATTCGATTGAACATTTTTTTTAGGTATATACATAGATAATGCTACTACTTCATGTACAATTGAAACTCTGGAGTGTCATAAAGAAGGAAAAATGAAAATTATAGCAAGGTCAACCGTGTGACCAAATTAAAAATATTTCTATGGCAAGAAAACAAAATAATCTGTCATCAGTTTTATACGCATCGATTTTTCGGCCTCCGCATATGATAGGTGTGTACAATACTACAATTTACGTCATATTATATACACGTCAAATGTGTACTTCTATATACAATATAAGTGTGAAAACAACTACTATAAAACTACTGTTAATGTGCGTTGGAATATAACGACGACGATGATGTCTATATATATATATTATATATTATTAAAATGCACACGTATATGCATGTAAGATTCTGTCACACACACAATGTAATACTGACAATTTGTTATCATATATCTATTGTTTGAGAAATAATAATAATAAATAAATAAATAAAATACAAGCAGAAAGAAAGGATAATACCGCGTTAACGCAGCGGGTATTCTACTAGGAAGAGTGTAAACACGACGGCGCGCGGTGCGGCGGCGGTGGTTATAATATATTATTTAATAATAATATAATACCTAACAGCAGTGTTGGTAGACAGCAGTAATATAGTTGACATTCGGGTTTTAGCTGTTTTTATACGTATATATATATACATATAGGTTAGGTTAGGTTATAATATATTATATATTATTGTTTACCGCGATTTTGTTTTAAACGATCATCATAAGTAGGTATATTAAAGGATCGCAACTCTGAATTTAAATCAGAGCGGTCGTTTTCGTATACCTATACATTATTTTTTTTCTCGAAAACGACGCATGTGTACCTATAATATACTTATTGTGTACATTTATAATACGAAGTAAATTGTAGGTAGGTTTACTTGAAAAAAAAAAAAACGCTTGCGCCTATTATTTAAGAAAAAAAAGTAAAATTAAATCGTTCGTTTTATGATTATTATTATTATTTTAATACCTATATACTTATATAGGTAAAAAGGACAAAGAGGGCTTTTTGAATTTATTTTTGTTATTTTTTTGTATAGATCCGTGAAAAAGAGGGCTATTATATTATTATTTATTATTATATATAGCTATTATGTACTACACCACCATCACCGACGATGATGCAGTCGTCGCTTTATGATGGCTATACCTATGCCAAGATAGCTAGTATTTATTTTATTATAGGTACTCAGGTCTTACATATATAGGTACATCGCAGCGTATACACACAAAAACCGTCATTGTCCAGCAATAGAGTGTAGTGTAGTACTATAATATTATCGAAAGACAACGTCGTTTGCGGTCCACTATAATTTTAGAGTATCAAAAAAATAAAAACTAACCGTTTAACACGGAAAGGACTCACAAAGCTTAAATATTATATATATATGTACTACCCTATAACTGCAGTTTAACAGATTATACGGAAGAAAGAGATACATGAATATTGTGAATTATATATCTATGTACAAGTGTAGGTACAATAATAATGTGAGGACCGTCATCGTATACATTTAAATCGCATTGATTTGATTAGTGGGAGGTGGCGAAATTACACGGTTGTTGGGTGCGTGAGCGTGTCTCTTTCTCTCTATAAAGGTATATTATTATACAATATAAAAACTAATTCTTTAGACTGTCAGGTGGTGGCGGCGTCGTCGTCGTCGTCGTTTTGAACACGACACACTACATATTACATTATTACGTATATATACAGCGGCAGCGTCGGCGGGGGGACCTTGGCTGGAAAATTATAATGATAATAATAATAGAATACCAAGATAATTTTAAGAGTTTATAAAAAAAAAACCATTTACGAACATACCCCTTGAGAGACCGCCTTCTCCCTCACGTGTAATTACACCGTCGCTGGGAGAAACGTTTAATTTGTAAAAAAAAAAATAAAATAAAAAGATCGTGACACAGAGGACGGACGACCGGTTTTTCGTGTATACGTGTCTACTGTACAGTTTGCCTCCCCCGTTTAACAGCCGACGTACGACTGGTGTAATCTTCTCGCACGGCGTGTAAAGGATTTGGGAATTTGTTTTTACAATATATATATTAAACATATAGAGGAACATGGATGTATTCGTGACTAGTCGACGACACTGCAGCTGAAGTATGTATGTGTGTGTGCTTGACTGTTTTCTAACACGACGTTAGATATATCATATAAATATAACATATACAGCAAAGCGCTGTAGTGGTGAGTACACGCGTTTAGACGGGTTGTCGTGCGGATACGATGTCGTGACCGGCGCCCATTATCATCGTCGCCGACGCCGCCGTTGCTCCGCGCCGAATAGCCGACCGAAGCGCATCGATCGTCGCACGGCGGTTAACAACTATAATATATTATATTATTATATACATATTGGTACTACGTATACAAATACGCATAGGTATATATATATATATTATGTACCAAGTGACGACGACGACGACGCCCACGACACCGGATATAGAGTCCATTAATATATAAAACGCGAAGAATTGCATCCCCCTTTGAGTAGAGTCCATTAATACACGACAAATGTCATCCCCTGAGTTTATATGTAAGCATAATATAGTCTTTACCTACAATACACATTGGTTTTTACACAAACGACGTTTATATTTTGTATTATAATTGTATTCGCCGGGAAAGGAGACAACATGATATAGATACGCATACAATTATGTGAACTAACGGATACACCTATACCATTATACATTATACGTATTATATCGTATATAGAATCACTGTAAGGGCTTTATGTAGATATATGTATATATATTTACTGAACTAATACATCAAGCATGCTTAGCTCTTTTTTCTTCTTCAATATTTCAGTTATTCAAAATCTGAATTTTGGAATTTTTAAATACGAGTATATATACCTATAATAACTTATAGAGACCGTATTTTATAAAACTTATGAGATTTTTTAATACATAATAAAGTTAGTAATTAGTATCTATATCTTCATAAGAATTTATGAATAAACATTTCTCGTGCCACTAATTAAAACACATAAAAATATGTCTTAATATTATTCTATAGTCTATACTCTATAGGTACACCGTGAGGCTAAAAATAAAGTTGTATATATTTATATATATCCTGAGAATAAGAGATGGAGAATAACTACATGGCTAATGACAGGGAAGTATGAAGAGGTATAGTGGAAGCGGCGATGGACATATACAAGGCACGGAATAAGACAAAAAATATATACAATATATATATATATATATATATATATATATGTATAAACATTATATATAGGTACTATAAATACCTTCTTACATACCAATTTTGCTACAGATTGCTAGAGTTTTTAATGTTAAATAATAAAATATTATAGATACCTATTATAATATTTAGAATACCTATAGAGTATATATTATATACCTAATACATATTCCTATCAATATTTGACGAAATTTAAATTAAAAAATATGTTTGCAGCTCGTAATGTTTATACCTACCTGTAGTTATACTGTATAGTAATAAATAGTACTTGTGAATAAATCTCTTATATAGCACGCACGAATTACGGATGTATTATTATTTGATCATAGATTTGATAACAAACAATTCTATATAAAGTAGTTAATAGTTACATACATAATAGAAGTGAAAATGAAAAATTTATCGACGGTAAGTATAATATTATACTTATTCCACCCCAACGTAGTACAATTATAGGTATATATACCTTTACCATCGAGTGCACTAATATATACATTGTGTTTATCATAAAATTAACCATACACTAGTTATATGTGATATTTACGGCTATAAAAAAATAAATATATATTATAATTCAACACAAAATTGCCATGTTTGGACTCGCATTTATAAGTACATTATATAGCACATTAGTACCTATACTACCCATATAATGGTAGCAGTGAATTATAATCTTTATAGGTAGGTACAATATACATATGTATTAAGTACATTTGTAAATGTACCTATACATAAATAGTTGCAGATATACCTAGCTAATATATGGTATATCTGGATAATGGATATCCCTGCTGTGTATGATACAGTTTAGACGCAATGACCTGCAGCATCATTACTATTGCAGTACATATTATAATACATGTAGCTACAATTCTATAAGCTGCACCATGCACTACAATAATGGTATATTATATTTTCATGCTATACCTATATTTTATGGAAAAAATACGAGAAACAATAAGTGTCTTTTTAGATGCAAAAAGTTTTAAATTTTATTTTAAATCTCTGTATGAGTTATATAACTATAGTTATACTTAGATAGCTGAATACAAGATTAATTTTGCTAATTCAAAAGCAGTTTTTCTGAAATGTTGTTGATTATAGATACCTAATGCGTGCTGTAATCCCTGTTTATACCTATTTATATATCATATTTTGAATGTATTTTATTATATTATATATATATATACATTATACTCGTATATATTTGTATACACAGTATGATGAGGTCGAGTATGTTGGAGGTGAGGGGGTCCCCGAAATATATATATATATATATTATATATTACACATATATGTACTACAAGCGAATCTATATAGAATGTCTTACCACCTCCATCATGAGTCCGGCACTAGCAGCGCTCGGCGATTGGTCTTCTGGACGGCGCATGCGTAGCGGGGCGCCGATCACTCTGCCATTACCTGTGGACAACAACGACAACAATGTGTTAAAAAAAATAATAAATAAAAACACACAAAAAGTATGCATCCCCATACCGTAACAATTGAATCATATACATATTATGATATATAGGCATGTCACGTGTGTGTCAATGTAGTTAGGTGCATACCTATGTTTTTGTCACAAGCCTCATACTTTATTAATAAATATTTTTAAAATACATTTCATAGTACCTACAAAGTGTCCAAACCGTTTAACTGTAGTAACTACTAATAAACATTATAATACATATTATATATAACAATATAATTTAAAAAAAAACACAAATGGGTTTATTTATAACATAGGTATAGGTACCTATAATAGATCAAGTTAACGATACCTATTATAATATGTTAATTAATAAGTTATATTATTAATATCTATAAGTTATAACGTATTCATTATATTTTTAATTTTAAAAACATTGTTCTTTATAATATTAATATCTACCTATATTCCTGTTCTACATTCTAACACTATTTTTTTTTTAACGATTCTATAATCGATAGTTTTTCAGTTGAATTATATGATTTATAATTTATAAAATGTACAATGATAATAAATATTTGTAGGTATACATACAGTAAGTATTTTATATTATAAACATATGGTATATCCACTTATGGTATACATTTACATTATATATACATTATACACGGAGTTAACCTAACCTAATGTAGTAATTTTTCCTTAAAAGTTAGTTTCGCCGCACAATATTCCAAAAATTAAGATTATAATACTGTAAATACGATTCTAATTTTAAGAATCTTAACGATATTTTAAGGATTTTTATTACGATTAGGATGATATGGAGTATAAATCAAACGATAATAACGTAAATTTATTAAATATATATAGGGCATATATAGGCGGTACCTATATCTAATATACAGACATTATAGACATATTACGGTTTCTTGCAAAAAAATAAATAAATTAATATTAATTAATATTAATATTACGTATATATTCAGATATAAATAATATAGGTAAATACTTTTTTGTCAAACTGCAAAAAGTCAAATGAATCTTTTATAGATATTTAAGCATACAATTACGAAATTATAAAGACATTTCTAAAGCTTTTAGTGCTCTCTCCTATCCATTACTACATAAATCACTGAATCGTAGAACCCCTAGAGTAATAGCTAGGGGCTTCTATTATTTATACGCCACTTTTTTAATATACAATAACTATATAACATGGTAGTATGTTACTTAAGTAGATATATGTATATAATATATAATATAGGTGCACAAATGATTTCATATTTACACGCACCTATAATACGCTGTAGTGGTAGATGCGATCTACGCCACGAAATGTGAGTAAGGTATGTAAGAACATTGGACGACAACGTCGACAACTAAGTTATATAATTATTATTATATTATAAATAAGAATAGGTATAGATAATGCGATTGTCGATTGATGATTAGTATAACTTACACTAATATAATATAGATAAAGATTTTATAGTATAGATAAAATGTATTATATGTTTTATATTTTTAGAATTTTTTTTAAAACTATTTCACGAAAGTCACAAGTTTTTCATAATTTGTGTCGTTTTAATTAATTATAAAAACGTAATCCGAATAATGGTATAATTTTCGTTAATTATTACACATAAGTACATAAATATGTATTAGGTAGGTTATACAGAAGTATCAACATAAAACATTGAAGAAGATACCTATACAATACATATTAGGTACCTACGTATTATATTATATATATATATATCATTTACACATTTTATATATATCTAACTTTACATTCATAATATCTACATATTAGAAAAACTGTCCAATGATATAATACATATAGGTACATGTTACGTTTATTGTCATTTATTTTATAGGCATTTTTCATGATATATTATTATTAATAATATGATATATTTTATATTATATAAACCTATAATATTATAACACATATTTATATGTATTATTTTATTATAGGTATAGTTTTATCGTAATCGTCTCATCTACATCATCGCTAACTGCGCTAAGCTTATTTAAACCAAACAGATTATTAATAATATATTATTATTTGTAAGTCCTGCTGTTTACATCACCTGTTTTTTTTTCTTAAATTAGATTGTTTTCCAAAAAAAGCGCAGTTCTATCATCTATATTATTATCGTAAGCGGCGGTCGACCACGAACAACATCTGTGCCGATTTATTTTCCTTTTTTTTTATTTTTAATATACAGTAAATAATGCAGTTTACTTTATGGAATTATAGCTTTAATACATTTTTAATCTAATTTACACGGTGATTAAGAAATAATAAACTATATAATTTATACTGAAAACTATGTACCTATACCTATAAATATAAAGTTGCAATTTAAAGTTAAATTAACTAAATACTTAATATTTTTTGTCTTGATCAGCCCATAATAATTTTCAGTTGTACTAGGACAATAGGTATATACCTATACATTATAATATACTTATTAAGTTGGATTTTCTGTACCAGATATTTGACAATTTTTGAAAAAATTAAGTCACTTCAAGGCTTAAAGTGATAAAGAACCTATATTTTAATTAATTATATAATGTTACGCAACGTAATAGAATATTATTATATAGATATGTACAAATATACCTACACACTAATTGATTTTTATCAATATGGTATTTATTGTGCACATTTATTCTACATACAACATCACAACTAATTTAGTAAGAAGTAAAGATACCACTTAACCACCTAAAAAAAATATAAGCTGTATATCATCAATAACGTAATTTTTCATTTAAGAAATGTAAACTTGGTATAAATAATATTGGTACCTACATAGTGCATATATATTTATAATATAAGCTGCATTGAATTTATATGAATAATTATAAAAATACAAAATGTTATATTAAAAAGA
>VUJU01004622.1:0-17645 GCA_009835225.1 Aphis craccivora
TAGGAAAGTTAAATTTGAATCCAATGATAATTATCATTGTATACGAAAAACGATTCTGAACGAAAATGATTTGTCAGCCTAGGATATAATTTTTAGTGGTTGGTGAAAGAGGTGGTTTATGTTTTAATGGCCTAAATACATCAAAATTTAAGTTTTTTTTATAATTATTATTAGCTAAACTTATGGAAAATTTTGTATTAAATTTTCAACTCTTAGCTATTTATACAAAAATTTGTATGAATTATACTTACAAAATAATTTGCAAATATTCATGGTTTTTCATGATTTTTCAACTTCAAAATTACTTGCAAATTTTCGCGTTTTCAACAGATTTCGTAAAAATTTGAACTATAAACGCTTATAAGAAAAATTGTGACTAACGATTATTGGTTTTTTTTTAATTAAAATAGGAACAATTCATAAGGAACCTTGTATTAAATTTTCAAAACTTTTTGGTCATCCAAAAAATTTTTATCGACACTTTAAAAAAAATTTCTAAAAAAAATCGAAAATTTCAGTGGTCTATAAATAACTCAAAAAAAGTCAAAATTTTTTGAAAATTTAACTATATATAGATAACACTGACATTAACATTTGGTGATTTCAAGTATTTACAGTGATTAGTTTTTGAATTACCACCATAAAAAAAAATCGATTTGGTCGAAAACTGGTTTTGCGTAAAAATTTCCGTTTTTTCGTAATTTTTTTTTGAAAACTGTTGGAAAATGTTAACTTTTGACCTCTATAATGCACCAAGGATATTTACTTTTACATCGGAAACCACCCCCAAAGTTTGAAATTGGAGCATTATTTCGACTAGTTATGCTGTATACAGACACAAAAAAAACACATAATTGTAAAATCAATAGATTCATCACTTCGTTCAGAATCTAAAATCACGTTATCATAAAATCAATATAATTATTAGATACTCTTATATATATATATCTCGTAGGTATATAGTCAAATCAGGCATTTTACTAAATGACTAGGCATTGATACCTAACCTAATTATTTATTGCTATTGTATATAAAAAAAACTATTACCTACCTATTATTTATTAATATGTAAAACATGACGTAGGAAATATGTTTAATTTCGTTTCCATCGGTACTATTGTTTTAAAACCTTAACGTCTAAAACCAGTTAAACCATAAATATATCTATAGGTAATTAATTACTAATTAGATGTGATAGGATGAGTATAAATTACAATAAACATGAATAAATAAATCTTGTCATATTGCATACGAATCTGCAATGAAGTGAGACATTTTATGTCTCACATAAAATGAACCACGATCTATCACAGACTAATCGTTTACACTATTCGATTCTGTGTGCCAAGGCAGATAATTTCTCGTTACCATGGGTAACCGTAACATAACATAACACTTTTAGATTCTGTGTGCCAAGGCACATAATTTCCCGTAACGCTTTTTCAGTAACGCGATTTCTGTTACGCTTTTCAAATTTATGTGTCAAAGAAAAGACATAAAATGTCAAAAACGTATAATTAAAAATTTATTTTGTAGTTTAAATTACAGTCTATTCCACGTAGATAATCTAGAATGTTCAAAACATTCAATTTAAATTTTTTAATTTTCTTAACTCTATCTTGATATTTTTTTACGAAGGTTCTGTACCAGATATATACTGCTCAATTTTGAATCGACTTATATTTTCTTCTTTTTTAAAGTTTCAATAAAATGCCTTATTGATAGATGTTTTTTACTTCAAATCAATGTAAAACAGTTATCCAACCTTCAATAATTATTATACACTGTTAACTACATTTGAATAATATATACCATGATAATTGTGAATAATTTCGTATAAATTGGCGAAGCTATCGAAAACGGTCCATTACAGAACCATTGTTCACAATTTTCCATAAAATCCAAATTTTTTTGTGTTGTATATATTAAAATACGTGAGTGATTTGTGCCTAATCTAACCTGTGCCACTGTCATAATGCAAAAATAATTCACCGTCACTTGTATTTCGTTTTTTGATACTGCTCAGGAATAATAAAATTAAAATTATTTGGGATAGATGGAGAGGCTTCTTCTCCTTGACGAGGATTGTTTTTTTAACGTTTGTATACTTAACATATTATCTGCAACTATATAAAATTGCTTTCAGTTGACCATGTCAAACGAATTTGTTGTTTGCGAAGTTTATTCTTCGATCAATTGTTGTTTGAGAGCAATTGTTTTTCGATAAATTTACATAATATAATAATATTATCCACCTATGTATAATAATAATCCACCTATATATAGTATATATATGGTCAATCCAGTTTTTATTGATTATAACTTATAATATAATTTACAAAATATTTAACTATTAATGATACAATACTATTTGTGATGGTTTTTGTATTGAAATAGTAAATAGCGAAGTGTTAATAATTGTGTTTCATAATTTCTTTTTCAAAATAGATTTAAACGAAATGCATTTAAAATTTGACTAAATGTGTTTGTCATGCATTTACTAGAGTATGTAATGATAAGTGTTACAGAAGTTTACCATGCAATAATATTGATGATAAAATATAAAATATTGACGTTTTATAAACAAAAACAAAAAACAAAAATCAATGTAGTAAAAAATAAAAGGAATATAAAATTATGATTTGTCCTAAATAATAGGTATTATAGTGGAACTTCGATAATTCGAAACAGTTAAGAGCAAAAAATAAATTTGAGTTATTGAAAATATTTTTTTTATCATATAAAGACTGTCATAAATAACTAGTTACTGACGTTAATTCCTTACTAAATCAGATATTATGGTAATAGACTAATTATTGTCAACATTGATTAAATTTCATATTTTCCAGTAATGTAGATACTACATAAATGACTATGTGAGTTAGCATTTGTATTTACTATCTATCTATATATATATTTGTTTATAATATATTATAGTTGCATTATAATACATGCAAAGTAAAATTCAGACTTGATATTAATGACTAATCATAAAGCGATTGTTTTTATTAAAAGATGCACAATTTTAATGAATTCATTAGAATTCCAAATGCGTTAATCGTCAAATAACGATTGTCGATTCAACACAATATTTTATTGTTCTACATTGCTGTACTCGTATAGCATTGGTAGGTTGTGGCTTTTTTCGTCACGTATATATTATTATAGACAAGCTATTAATTACATTACCATAATAATATAATTTTTCGTCATTTCGACTTATAAACTACAAATGCACTAATAAATACACAATGATCGTGTAAAAATTAATAGTACTATCTACATTCTACATATACGAACTCAAAATCGGAGATTAATGTGAAATGATTATAAGAACTGCAAGAAAAGGTACTGAGCAGTTTTATGTTGATATTTGTGATTGTGCCTTTAATACATGTTATAATTACTTGTTGTAATAACATGAACATATTTTTTTCAGAAATGTAAGACTAAAACTAACGGGTAAATATCATGTATTAATATTATATACAACAGTGTACAGTACAGGATTTCCGGGATACATTGATTTCATTTATTATTACGGTAATTTGATAAATCATTATTACTCGACAATGTAGGTACATTGGTAATATGCGCATTATTAGGATAAACTATTGTTTAACTTAAATAACAAGTACAATATATGAAATAAATACGCATAATAATTACTATGCGACAAACGTAGACGCCATACTATAAATCTATTCTATCAAATCGTATGTATGTAAAGCCAACAGGTCGACGAATACGATTGACCTTCAAGAGGTGCATACGTTCGTACAGTCGTTCGCCGGACTTCAACGAAGAGTTTTTCAACATTAAGGTAAGTACGTTTATTTATGGTAAACAAATAAATTATATTTTACACAAATAACGCATACAATTTGTTACATGATATTTGTAGATGTCAATATTTGTGGATGCTTATAATTAATTTTATTATATCGAATTTTATTTTTTGCAGAAATGCGTATCTGAATCAGTATTTATAAGACATATCGAGCTCAACATATATTTTAAATTAACGAAAGTGCACAAATAAATATTTTAAAATTGGTCAATTTGATTAGACTTATTTATAATGACCGACAAGGAAATAAGAATACCAAGAGAAACGCGATGGCCAAGCGTTCTTTATTACTTATACCTTCATTTTTCTGCTTTGGTTGGACTTTACCTCGCAATTTTCCAAGCTAAATGGACTACTATATTTTATAGTAATTCTTCATATTTTTATTTATTTATTAGTTAAATACATATAGTACCTATTTTAAATAGTATATTTGTAATAATTTCTATAGCAATATGTCTTATCCACGTGTCTGTCCTCGGCTTAACTGTTGGAGCTCATCGATTATGGGCACATATAAGTTTCAAAGCCGCTACTATACTTAGATTATTCTTGGCATTTGCACAGACCTTAATATGTCAAGTATATGCAAATCATAAAATATGTGGTGTATAAAATATCCTAGTACAATAATAATATTATTTTCAGGGATCAATTTACGACTGGGTGTTAGAACACCGATTGCATCATGAGCATTTTGGAACAGAAAAAGATCCGTTTAATCCAAGTCGAGGATTTTTGTATGCATATTTTACAAACAAATTTGTTACAAGTCATCCTGATCATGAGAAATTTTTAAAAAGTATTGATATTAAAGATTTGGAGCAAGATCCTTTTGTAATGTGGCAAAAAAGGTAAGCAATTTCAATTTAGTTTTCATTAATTATTCGATTTTTATGTTTCACTTTAGACTTTACTGGTTGCTGGCTCCATTGTTGTTAGTGCTCACTGTATTTTTGCCATCTGAACTCTGGGATGAGTCACTTATTTGTTCAATTTTCATAGTTGGATTCTTCAGAGTAACAGTATCGTTACATTACAGTTGGATTTTAAATGCGGCTACGATAATTTGGGGACTAGAACCACTCAACAAGTAATTTTTAAAATAAATTTCGTACTATTATATCAATATTGAAAAAAGCCAACAAACTATACTGATAAATTTACTCATTTAATAAAATGTATTTAACTATACATACCGTAGTTAAAATGCATATTATAATTTCTTATGTACCTAATATCTAAACACATGGGTTTTAATATGTTTTGTTCTAATGTAACTTATAATATTATATTATAGCATTTATAATTTACAACTTGCAACTATAAACATTTAAAAAAAGAAAAAAGTTATATAATAGATACATGGTAAATTATCTCAGTGTTAGTGAGAATCTGACATTCAATCAGGATTCCTGATGAGGCTACGTAAAAATTTTGAATAAATAATTAACTGCACACAACAATCGTGCATTATTTTTCAATTAAAAACTCCTCTAGAAATTTTAAATTAAATTTATGCAAATAATTTACAATTTTTTTTTAGATTCTGAACGAAGTGATGAATGTATTGATTTTACAATGATGTGTTTTTTTTTGTGTCTGTATACAGCATAACTAGTCGAAATAATGTTCCAATTTCAAACTTTGGGAGGGGTTTCCGATGTAAAAGTGAATATCCTTGGTGCATTATAGAGGTCAAAATTAAACATTTTCCAACAGTTTTCAAAAAAATAACGGAAAAACGGGAATTTTTACGAAAAACCAGCTTTCGACCAAATCGATTTTTTTTTTTTATGGTTGTAATTCAAAAACTAAACACTGTAAATACTTGAAATTCACCAAATATTTATGTCAGTGCTATCTATATACAGTTAAATTTTCAAACATTTTTGACTTTTTTTGAGTTATTTCTAGACCACTGAATTTTTCTATTTTTTTAAGAAATTTTTTTTTAAGTGTCGATAAAAAATTGTTTGGATGATCAAAAAGTTTTTAAAGTTTAATACAAGGTTCCTTATGAGTTGGTCTTATTATAGCTAAAAAAATTAAAAATCGTCAGTCACAATTTTTTTTACAAGCGTTTATTGTTCAATTTTTTACGAAATCTGTCGAAAACGCGAAAATTTGCAAGTAATTTTGAAGTTGAAAAATCATAAAATTTTTTGTGTTTATAACTTAGGATTAAAATTACAACACTAAGTTTTCCATATAAGTTTTCCTTCAAGTATCTATAGAGAAAACTCGACACATCATTATAGGAAAAATTTTAAGAGCGTTTGAATTTTAAATTTTTACGAAATAGCGTAACGATAACGATTTATCCTCAAACGATTTTAAATATTTGTTATTATTCAAAAAACATAAGTCGTAGATACTTGAAAATGTTACCAGTTATTTAAATTGGCGTTTTCTACGTGTTTTAAATTTCAAAATATTTTGACTTTTTTTGAGCTATTTATAGAAAACTGAAATTTTCAATTTTTCTGAAATTTTTTTTGAAGTGTTGATTAAATTTTTTTGGCCCTATCAAAATACTTGAAAATTTAATGCAAAGTTCCTCATAAGTTATTCTTATAGTGATAAAAAAATTATAAGAATACACAGGCACAATTTTTTTTATTAGCATTTGAAGTTCAAATATTGACAAAAATTTGTGAAATTCCTGAATATTTGCAAATTATTTTGTAGATATAATTCATAAAATTTTTTGTATAAGTAGGTAAGAGTTTAAAATTTAATACAAGGTTTTTCATAAGTTTAGCTTACAATAATTATTAAAGAACTTAAATTTTGGTGTATTCAGGCCATTTCAACATAAATCATCTTTTCCACCAACCATTCGAAATTATATCCTAGGCTGACAAATCATTTTCGTTCAGAATCGTTTTTCGTATACAATGATATCTATCATTGGATTCAAATTTAACACTCCTACAATATATAATAATAATCCACACGGCACCTAATGTACAGCAGAGCGGTACCCACTTGCCCGCTTTTTTATAAACACTTTGTTTGCTTATCAAATACATTGTACACTACTAGTAAAAGTCGCTGAAACAGAAAGAGCTTTTAGCAAGATAGGAAACCAATTAAAAAATAACAAAAAGCTTTGATTGATAAAGGTATCTTAATTTGGTACCTTGGAGTTTTAACAACTAAAAATAAGCTTGCTTTAACTAGTTCGATCAAATTATTCAAAAATGTGCATAGAAAAAAAACTAAGAAAAACATTTAGTCAATATAACTATTATAACTGTATACATTTTAATCAAATCGAATTATTATTTATTATACATATATTTATTAAAAAAGTTATTACACTGGAAATGTATGTTATAATAATTAAATATAATATCGAACAAAACTACCTATGTTATAAGTTTTAACTAAGGTAAATAAATAACTGTTAATCATATCTTCAGTAGATAGTAAATTATATAATATTTCCCGATGTACAATAGGTATTTAAAGTTCTAAAATTGTGTTATCAAATATTTTTATGTTAAAAATAAGTAAAAATTTTACATGATTTGGAGGTAGTAGCTGAGCACTAATAATGACCAATGTCCATTATTGATATAATAATATATTTAAATATATACCTACTTTATACTCATATACTATCACATTTATGTTATAAGAAGAAAATATTATTTCCTAATCCTAACTTAAATTTAAAATATCATTTCAAAAACTATTGAAAATAAATGTAATTCATTAAGTACATAATAATCATATTATTCAGTGGCATATCTAGAATTCATTTTACGGGGGTTTTTTAACATTTAATAGTGTCATGAAAGGTGGGGAAGAACCCTCGCATCTCCAATAATACATTAAAAAAAATCATATATTGATAAAAATTATTATTATTATAATTCAAGTATATGTTTAATTTATATGTAATATTTTTTTTTTAATTTGGGAGACATTTTAGTTAGATATTATTTTTATCTCGATGGTTAAGTAAGATATGGCGTGTTAGTGTTAGTTTCTAAAATTCTCAAGTGGTCATTCATCAGGGAACTACCAACCATATAGAATATTATAATAATAAATAGTAAGCAGTTTAAAGTAACCAATAAAATATATTTCATTAGATAATATTTTATATTATTTTTTAACTATAATATACTGAAAGGAAAACAATTTATATGAGTGTAATATGACTATATAACAAATGACTTTTAATATTACAGCATATAACAAAGATAATAGACAATGAACTAACCTATAAACATTTTAAATAATAAAATATATAGCTTATAGTACAAATATCAGAATTATTGTAATATTACATTTTTAATATTTTTTTTACCTAATACTTAATCATACATTCATATCTGATCATAGGCATATAAATACGATTGTTATTTTTTCCAAAATCAAACATAAAAGTATATAAGTAATAAGTATATATATATATATATAAGTAAATATAAGGGAATAAAAATATATAATATTGACTCTTTAAAAAGTATTTAATTAATTTTGTATTTAAAATATAGGTTTAATAATTATAACATATGGTTATATGGTATTTATATATTAGGTATTTCTTAAAAAGCTATACCAATAAAAATATGATTACGATATAGAGTAAAAAAAAAATTTGAGTTGTTTTTGATTTAAATAATCTGATGTAAGTACATTAATATATGCATTATTGTTTATAAGTCTCAAGACAACTTTTATCAATATTAATTGCGCTGCTCAAAAATATACGGATAAACTTATATAAATTAGATTTAAATTGTAATCATTTTGTTCGTTTCAGGTATTCCATTCAAACAAACTTAGTATTTCTCATAAACAAAAGCCTGTGGCCTCAATACCATTACACGTTACCATGGGACTACCAATGCGGCGAGTATGGTAATTATAATCACGGGTGCATGACGGCTCATATAAGAGTGTGGGCGGCATTGCGATTAGTGACCGATCTGAGAACAATAGATTCCGATGGAATGAGAAAAGCTATGATTGAAGCGGCTACCACTGGACGAGAATTCAATCAATGTGCAGAAAAATATGCGTTTGATCCAAATCTTCTCAAAATAAAATGTGAATTAGATTTAGAAAGGATACCTTCTTGATTACAATTAATATATATATATATTATTATACTTTATCATTTGTACATCTATAATATTCCTAACCATCACAAAAAGTAATTAAGTTATGTGCTTTCGTAGGTTAAGATTAATGTACCTATTGTACCTGTTTCCTATCATTGATTATAACTTATAAGAATTCTAATTTCTAAGTTCAGATAATTCATTGTCAGTAAAACTTTTAAAATAATAATGAAAAAAATAATAGTTATAATCTATAACTGATGGTACTAAGTAGGGGTAACTGAACTATATGTGATTATGAACAAAAAACAATTGTTGTAAACTAATTTTGATAATATATTTACTAATATTGTGTAAGACCTTAGATTGAAAGCTGAGTATTTTTATTAGCATAAAAAAAAAAAAAATAATAATTAAATATATTTCTTATTCTTCTATAGTTTCATAATATAACGTTACATAATTTATGCACGTTTATAAATCATGATAATTTATCAAAATCATTTTCAATATACCTACCTATCTAATACATAACAAAACATAATTACAATTTAATCATCAAATTAAATATATAACATTTTAAATAATAAATAATAAAAAATATGATATTAAATAAAATGTATCTAAATATTTAAATATTGGAATAACAAATTTAATAAATACCTCTTCAGATATTATACTTCTTATATTTCATAGATACCAATGATAATTAGTATAAAAATATATTATAATATTATAAGACGTTTAAATTATTAACTATAATAATAATTTTATCAATCAACCAATATTATATAATAATATTACAATTTATAAAATTATTAAGCAACGTGTATTATTTTTTAAATTTAACCAGTTATATTAATTCGTTATAATTAATTTAATAATATCATAGAATATTTAATATTATATATCTTTATATATAAATGTGAAAATGAAAACCAATGTAAACCTTTGAGGCCTATGCTCCCGGAAACTATTGAACGGATCGTTATGAGTTTTTTTTAAAATTGAAGAGCTAATTGTGGAGAAGGTATATGGAATTTGATTGTTTCTCTAACTTAATAAACAAAAGAGTTATGAATTATTATAAATAATGGCCTGTTACGTAGACTATTATTTTATTTTCGGTAACCATAGTAACAATTTTTTATTATTATTATTTATTTTCCCCGTTTTTGTAACATTTTTCACTGATGAATCGCTCCTATAGAGAAGATACTTATGTAAATGTAATGATAAGTATTGTAATGACTTCACTGTCCAGCAAGAGATAAACTATATTACGGTCGCTATTGGTTATGATTGAATATAATAGATGTAACCTGTTGTTAAATTTTGTCAAAACCATAACAAAAAAAATAAGAATTAGCGAAATAAGTCAATGTCCATAGTAAATTTCAAAATCACAGCAATAGATTATAACATAACAATACGAAAACCACGAGTTGGCACATTATTGTATTTTATACACTGTAGTAAAAAAAAATTGATACAACTTTGAAACTTAAGGGGTTAGATATTATGAACTTACTTATACATCTCGCGGGGTCCGCAATTCAACCGTGGTGGATTTCCTACACGATAATATACTGCTCGCATATTCATGAGAATCTCACGAGCAACGCCAAGCAGAATGACTATAATATTATTACTTGACTAATTCACCGACTGATAAACGTAGTCTGAACAATGATAGATCGATGATTACAATTTACACAGTATATTCGTAAAATCGTACCACAAATTTAGTGTGCAATAAGAATGCATTTTACAAAATTCGCATTTTCAAGTGGTGCTTGAACAAGTTTTTTGAGAATCAAAATGGTCAATGAAAATGTCTAATTGAATCATATTATAGAATTGGCATTTTTAACAGGCAACGAAGTGCACGGGGTCAGCTAGTATAACATATGAATATATGATTATATAATGATAACATAATATATTCCATTACTGACAACTGAATATAAGAAATAGTTATTTAAAAATTAACCATATATCATCTTATACAGTAGACGCCTATTATAAGACTCACTTTGGAACCAGCACAAAGAGTAAGTCTTATAACTGAATGAATCCAGAATCTTATATAAGCGAAATGGAGAAAAAAAAACAAAATTTTTAATTCATGAATTTTATTTTATTACATATGTATATTACTTTTACTTTAATCGATTTTAATAAATATTACTTGTTAGTAAATAAATGAAATCAGATAATACGACAATTGCGATAAATGTGAAATGCGATAAAATTTGTTGTACCTACGGTCTACATTGATAGTACTACACATATTATAAAGCATGAATCGAAATCACTAATAACTAATGAGTAACAAACTAATGAGCAATAACCAATAAAAATATGTAACTTTTCAAAACCAATCTACTTCTGAATTTTAATCAAAAATGTTTATTTTATACCACTTTTTTTTGAGTCTTGTAACCACATTTTTTATAATGTATTTGGATACATCCGGACCATTACAGACGATTTTGAGTCTAATAAACGACTGAATTTTGTATCCGCGAGTCTTATAAGTGACGTTCACTGTATCTGTATTTCAGTTCCTATTCTAAATTTAAGTAAAAATATACTTAACACCAAAATCTATCTCTACATGACTAATCACATAGCAATACAACAAAATAATAAGGTTCGTATTTATAGTAAGTAACAATTTATATTTGGGTGTACTACAAGTTAGTATCTATACTTCGATGTAAGTAATTTTACATTAAGAATAATTTATAATTTATGATTAAGTATATGAACTGCAGTATATTATTAACCATAACACATGAGTCATAAAATGTATATATAAATTATGTTTTTTCAATTACAATAAAGACACTTGGAAAAAAAAGAGACTTTGAGTTTATGACACTATAACTGCAATAAAATCGTACTCGTAGAGGTTATCAATTAATTATATCTATATTATGTAGTATTATCCAGTATCTTAAAGTTCTAATAAATTTAAACTCAATGATAATACATTAATATTGCTTATTTAATGCTTATACGATATCAAAGAAGTGTAGGTATTAACAAATAATTGTTGGTTAACAAAATTGTTTAATATTGCAATTGGACTTTTAAATTATTGCTCTAGAATATTGTAATGATTGCCGTTATTATAATCTGTATTTACTATTTAGATATGTTGATTGCAGAATTCATTTAAAAGTTTATTATAGTAATTATAATTATTACAAATTACCATAATGATGATGCCATATAATATTTTATATTGGTAATCGCCGATCGATCATTAAATTTGCATTAATTATTTTAATTATTGTACTCATATCTACTCAATTAACCTAACCTATACGCACGAATAACAAAATATTTGCATCATGACGAAAAAAAATAATCAAATATACAATAAATCACAATTTACAGTATGTTTTTAAAATGCATATACCTAATTTACTAAAACGATATGTATTTTAAGTGATTTGATAAAATTAAAACTGTATAGGTTTTTGAAACACTATATAGGTAATCTGTACAGAAAAATCAGAAAAATATGAGAAATATATTAGTACTTACTACTTATAGGTAGATTAAATTAGTAAAAAATACAGTTTGTTATCGTTCAAACGAAAACTATTAACTTACGAGCATGACCCAAAAATTAAAGAGTTCAAGACAAGTAATATTCACAGATATAATAGGTAGGTATTTGTGTATATATGATTCAGACGAAACTATTTTATTGTCTTATTTATTACGATGTTTAGAATAATATTTGACCTTTAAATGAACTTTGTACCGATATTTATCAATGATTATTTTTGTTTGTTAATTATAAGATCAACTAATTAAGTTGTAAATATTTCCATTGAACTTTTTTTGTCTTCTCTACTTATTTTAATGACTATTACGACAATCGGTTTGTATTTATCAATAACTTGAACTGTACCTACTATTACGAGTTGTACATGACATTAGATGTACGCTAAGTACTTACATACTTAATGTTATAATATTTTTACATAAATAAAAAGACTTAAGATGTTTGTAAAACTGTTTCAATACAGTAATAACCAATATAGGTATAAATTATATACAATATACATTATACCTATATATATATATATTGTAAAGTGGTGTTCTATATATCATACGTAATTAAAATATATTACTGTTAAATCAATGTCAAAATACATATGTATTACGTATGACCAAAATAATACAAAACATAAATTCTACCTATTCCTATTATGAAAATTAAAGCTTATTATAGTATTAAACTTTTTGATTTTCGTTTACCAATAAATTTTCTTAAAATAGTATTGTGTTAGAATTTTAAAGGTAGCATAATGTATTTAGATACCTATATAGTAAAGGTATTATATTATATAAATTGAATTTTTTCTTTGTTAAATTTCATATATTATGTCGTCAAGTCGATAAGTTAAATATTGGAAATAGTTTCACGAAAAATATTCGTGTATTTAGTATTATACTTGCACTTATTAATTTTTTTTTAGAAAATGTTAAAGTAATAATTATTAAATATTATAATTGGCAGTCGTGATAAATTGTTATTTAATCAAAAACAAATTGAACAAAATTTGTAAAGGTTCCTAAATGGCAATATTTTCAAACGTTTAACCGTAATATACATGCAATAATATATTAATTATATTATATTATTTTTTTATTCTTATTGTTATGTTGTGATAAGGAACTTAAATTTTATATTTTCTACAATTACTCGATAACTAAGGTATGCGCATTATTAATTTATAAATAAATTAAATAATAAAACGTTTTATAATATATGTTTAAGTTTAACCCCTTGACAGCTGTATTAAAATATGATTACCTATATGTGGATGAACTGTACTGCATTAAATTCAATTTATTGGAATCGCATTTGTTAGAGATTTTCATTATATGTACCTATTATAAATGAGAAGATGCATACACGTGACAGCTGAATGTCACGATTGATTGGTATTTCATCAAGTTAATTTAACTATTTAACCTGAAGTACATTTTTTTTTTTCAATAAATGAAGAGTAAGCAATAAAAATAGTTGTAGTCTCAACGGTTAAATGGGTTCAACCACATAAACTATGATAAAAAAATAAATGATTAAAATTTCATAAAAATAAATATAACGCATCTATAAAATAAAATAGTGAAATTATAGTCAACAGCACTCCAATATTATGTTAAATTTGAATTCAATAATAGGTATATCATTTAAATTTTATAATATTTTTACATAGATATAAGAAAAACTTATGTGAGGTATTGCGCTAAATTTTCAAGAATTTCTACACGGGAAATCATTTTTAATCGACATTTATAAAAAATTATTATTATTACCTTGTCTAGTTCATAATCTATAATATTTAAAGTTTTAACCAATAGATACTTTACCAGTACATTGTTTATTATAATAAATCTTTTATCTATATAACTACGTTTTGTCGTTAAGTAAATATTATTTTCTATAGAAACTAATCTATTTCATTTACTAGTTACCTATGATATTGTTATCACTTATCACTATGGATACGCAGAGGTAGTTATTATCGACTAAAATAGTATGTCCACTCTCGAACTTGTCTACGTTCAAAAAGTATTGTGATTTGTAATTTGTATTAATTTGTAAAATAATTTAAGCACAATTAATCATAGGCATTATAAGAAATATGGAAAAAATTGATGAAACGAAAGATGGTTTTCATAAAAGTCTCGCGCCTGGGTATGTTACAAAATCATCAATATTGTATTGTATTTGCACTTTATCGTGATTAAAATATTTACATGATACACTCGAAACAACTCGCCAAACCAACGAACTTAGAAATACACATTATAGTGCTTAAGAGTATAATAATATAGGTACCTAATACACTATTTCTAGTATTACCTTTGTAATATAAAGTATTATTTTATCAATTAAAACCACTCATTATTTCAAAAACGATTAACATTTTTTTCAACATTTCTTTTATATAATTTATAGTTGAAATAAAATAACATTTATTTTAAATTATACTTTTAAAATATATGTTGTCACTCAAAAAAGTAACTGACTTAAAAATATTAACGATAAAAAATGTTATTTTATTTTGATTGTAAATAATTAAAAAAATATATTTTTAAAGACGTAATGATTTTTAAAACAATGATAATAGAATTACCTTGTATAACAACTCTTAAGCTTTTTTTTTAATATTGTTTATTGATTGTATTGTGTTGTTTTACAATCTTTTCATTTTATGAATCATGCAAAACATCAGTAGGTACTCCCATCTCTAACAACTCTGTTGATGATTATGTAATGTTAATAATAATAACTTTAAAATTTAAATATCATATTAGGTATAAATGATATAGTATAATATTATATATTTTTAGCGTAACACTTATTTTGCGACAACAGTTGTAAAGTTCTACAAAATAATAATAATATCTTACAAAATAAAGCTCTATTTATTTTATACAAATATTTTCTATAGTTATTAATAGTATGAACTTATCCTTAATTTTCAGTAACTATAGGCCCTATAGAATACTATTCAAACAATTAAATACCTATCTCTTTATTCCGTTGAAGCTGATTTAATATTTATCTCGCTCTCTATCTATACTGCCTGCAAATAGTGCACAAACTTTATTGATGTTGTAGCATATTTCAATTATAGGACGTAGATTCATAGATATCTAGGTACTAGGTAGTATATAATATATAAATATACTATACATAGTCAATGTGTTATGCTATTATACTATATTTTTATTTTATACTACGTTAATAGTAGTAATACTACATTTAGTTATTATTTTCTAATTTTACATTTACAACACGTGATTATTAATTATATTTACTCATGGTTATATTATGATAGTATTTATTATAAGTGATAGAGTACCACAATGGCACAATACATTTATTGGAATAAGAATGTGTATGATTGTGGTAAATTTCTATGCTGGAATAATAATACAACGACTATTACATACTTTATCTAGCAATCTAGATAAATAATTTTTTTCCTAAATGAAACTATAATTTCATTTTTATTTCAAGTCATAAAATTATAAATAAACAAAATTGAATACAAATATGATTTTCAGAATGACGAAAGAAACGCTCAGAGAAATATGTAAACAAAATAAATTGTACATGATTCCTCGTCATAATGATGTTTTGTATCTCCATTTTAAAGGTATGCCGAGAATATGTGTTAACTGTGTAGATATGTATGCAAATTTACCATAATAGTTATATTTTTGCTGAGAGTTTGGCTCAATTCTTAAAAATAAATCTACAGATATAGATATGTGTAATTATAATATACCTACGCAATGTTATTTCAAGGATTTTCAAAGATTGAAAACTTGGAAGAATATACTGGGCTAAAATGTCTATGGATAGAAAACAATTGCCTAACATACATTTCTGGACTGGAAAATCAAACGAAGCTTGTCGGTTTGTACATGCACAACAACGCCATCTCCAAAATCGAAAATCTCGATTCCTTGATCAAACTTAACACGCTAAATTTGAGCCATAATTTCGTTAAAGTTATTGAAAACTTAGGCAAGTATTGCAACATGCGCGTTTAATTAAAAAAAACTAATTAATATTTATTTTTAAATAAATTTTAGACCACTTGCAGGACCTTAATTCGTTGATTATATCTCACAACAAGCTTTCTTCAGCGAACGATATTTCTCATTTGGTCAACTGTAAAACCTTGTCTATACTTGATCTTTCATATAACTACTTAGATGATCCAGAAATCGTCGATGTAAATTGATATCTAGCTAACTACTAAGTTATAATTATACTTTCTACATAACGGATAATACATAATTATAATGTATAACTATAATGTAATTTTTCACTAATTTTATAGGTATTCACTAACATGGAATCTTTACGCGTTTTGTCTTTAACTGGAAATAATGTGATTTCGAAGATAAAAAACTATCGGAAAACATTAACTATAAAATGTGTAAGTTTTAAAGTTATATTTTAAATTATAAACCATATTATTCTATTTTTTTGTGGTAGTAGTCTCGTTGCTAGCACTCATATTGTTTGTGTTTATGTCATAAACAAAATCGATTGAAGAATATTATAGGTATATATAGTGTAATAACGAACGTTTTCTTATACTTGTACCATATTTTTTTATATACAATAATTAAATAATAATGTATATTTAATTTAATTTAAGTAGGTAAGTCAATTAATATTGTATTTATTTTTACAGAAGGAACTTCTTAATCTGGATGAGAGACCAATATTCAAAAAGGACCGTTTGTGCGCAGAAGCTTGGTGAGAATTAAATAGAAATTGCACATGTCAAAAATTACTTATACCGTAGTTATCCGTTTAGGTAATAACGTACATTTTTTACATTTTAAGGAGTACTGGCGGAATCGAAGCAGAGCAAGCCATGAGAAGCAAATTAAACGCAGAAGAACAAAAAACCATTACGGATTCCGTACGCGCAATAATGAGCTTGCGTCGAAATAGGAATGTACAAATTATCCCGTCGGCCTCCGGGGACAGCGGCTTTCAGGGAAGTTTCGAAGGGGGAGATTCTACAGACAGTCTAGTCGTGTCCAAAGACTATTACGACGAATGCGACTCTTCGGACGAAGATTCCGATTCCACCGACGACGGATCGTCCACTAAAGCCGCAAAGCCATTGGTATGCGAAATT
>VUJU01004623.1:4751-17644 GCA_009835225.1 Aphis craccivora
AAAAAAAAAAAAAAAAAACACACATCATTGTAAAATCAATACATTCTTCACTCCGTTCAGAATCTAAAATATTAAAAATTGTATATAATGCTTCTCTAAAAATAAATTGTTTTGTAATGACTAAACTACTGAAGATAAATTATTAAAAAAATTTCCAAAAACGTTATCCAATACGTAACGAGAAAACAAGCGTTCATCTCTAAAGAATTACCTTGGATATATATATATATCATAAAATGTTATAATGATGAAGAACACGTAATTTATGAAACGTGAAATTATCCCAAATTAAAAGCCATGCTATTTCTGTATTGTACACCACCACCAATACTCGCATATACACCCGGAACGCATATTATGTTATTAAACGGTTTTCGTGAATTTACTTTTACAATTTTTAATTTTTTACCTTGAAACATGTTTTCATCACTCTAAAATAACTTTCGTCATTCATGGTACGTCAAATGTGTGTTTTTTCGGTGTTTACACAGTCTTCACACTGTTACCTCTTTCTCTCATTCGCACTCTATCTATCTCTCTTTCACTGCTCTTTCGCAATAGGTTTTAAATTTATTTTCGAGCTGAACACTGCTCTAGTATACTGTGCCTTATAGCATCATATTTTAAGTTTATAACCGCAGATATAACGTTAGGCTAAATAATATTGTCTAAGATATTTCGTAAGGTGTCGTAGGGTGTGCTTGAGCACCACGCTTGTCACTTAGTAATCAGGTCTTCCTAAAAGTCATTGCTTGCGGATCCATATTCGATATAATGTTATCAAATAAAATTCAAATGTAAGTGTTGCAAAACAAGAAATAATAAAACTGTGAACATTATTCTATTTGGGGAGGTCTCCTAGGGGCTAATGGGCACGGAAAAGTTTGAATTGATGGCAAATGCTGCCATGAGGGGAAGCTTTTTAAAAATATAGTATAATTAAACCAAGGTTACGTTAGCGGTCGTTGTCTATCCTATCCTACTCTTATATTATTATAAGTAGATATAGCACATGTTCAAGCGAAGTTAGACTATAAAATAATACAAGCATAGATTTTTTAGGACGATCATTAATTGTCTCTTACACACATCATCATAATCCTGCACGATAATCCTACTCACCTCCCTTCGGCCATTTTAACCTTGGCAATTTTATACACAGCATCATTCGAGATGGTAGCACCGGCTCAAGTTATTAATAAAAAAGAAACACAAATGTAAATTCTACCCTGCAGTACATAAGTAGAGAACATCAGTCTCACCTGTTGGTCGAGCGCCACCGAGTCGTGCGACTCGTCCCAGTCGTAGGGAGACGGGCTGTCGACCAGCGACGGCGGAAAGCGGCAGAAATTGTTGACGGGCGACTGGGCGGACCGCTCGTAACCGTACAGACCGTTGCCGATTGGTCGCGCAGTGACGTGCTGCTGCTGGTTGAGTTGATGGTTATTGGTCATCGGAATTGGACTGCTGTTGCTGCTGCTGCCGTTGAACTGAGGAGCATCCCTGCAATATGATATTATAATATAAAATGACGTTACATGTTGAACGTGTTAAGTATAATATATGAAAAACCATCTGGTTGGAGAGACACGGTCATATTTTGGATTCTGAACAGAGCGATGAATGTATTGATTTTACAATGTTGTGTGTTTTTTTTGTGTGTGTACACGAGAACGTGTCGAAATAATGCTTCAATTTCAAACTTTGGGGGTGGTTTCCTATAGTAAAATGAATCTTGTTGGTGCATTGAGAAGGTCATTTTTTTAATTACCCAATAGTTTTCAAAAGTGCCGGGAAAAACCAAAAAAAAAAATTAAGGAAAAACGGGAATTTTTACGCAAAACCAGTTTTCGACCAAATCGATTTTTTTATATGATTGTAATTCAAAAACTAATCACTATAAATACTTTAAATTTTCACTAAATGCTTATGTCAGTGTTATCTATATACAGTTAAATTTTCAAAAAATTTTGACTTTTTTTGAGTTATTTATAGACCACAGAAATTTTCGATTTTTTTGAGAAATTTTTTTTGAAGTGTCGATAAAAAAATTTTGGATGACAAAAAGTTTTGAAAATTTAATACAAGATTCCTTATGAGTTGTTCTAATTGCAGTTAAAAAAAATTAAAAATCGCTAGTCACAATTTTTTTTTATAAGCGTTTATAGAAAACGCGACAATTTGCAAGTAATTTTGAAGTTGAAAAATCATAAAACTTTTTGTGTTTATAACTAAGAATTAAAAATACAACACTAAGTTTTCTATAAGTTTTCCTTCAAGTAGCTATAGAGAAAACTCGTAGCATCATTATAGGAAAAATTTTAAGTGCGTTTGAATTTTAAATTTTTACGAAATATCGTAACGATAACGATTTATCCTCAAACGATTTTAAATATTTGTTATTATTCAAAAAGTATAAGTCATAGAAAATTTTACCAATTATTAAGATTTGCGTTTTCTTTACATGATTTAAATTTCAAAATATTTTGACTTTTTTTAACTATTTATAAACAACTGAAATTTTCAACTTTTCTGAAAAAATATTTTTGAAGTGTCGATAACATTTTTTTGGCCCAATGAAAATACTTGAAAATTTAATACAAAGTTCCTCATAAGTTATTCTTATAGTGACTAAAAAAAATTATAAGAATACATAGGCACAATTTTTTTTTATTAGCATTTGAAGTTCAAATATTGACAAAAATTCGTCAAAAGCATGAATATTTGCTAATAATTTTGTAGTTATAATTCATAAAAAATTTTGTATAAGTAGCTAAGAGTTGAAAATTTAATTCAAGATTTTTCATAAGTTTAGCTTATATTAATTATAAAAGAAGTTAAATTATGCTCTATTCAGGCCATTAAAAATAAACCTCCTTTTTCACTAACCACTGGAAATTATATCCTAGGCTGACAAATCATCTCGCCGTTCAAAATCGTTTTTCGTATACAATAATTCCTATCATTGAATTCAAATTTAACACTCATATAATATATAATAATGATCCATACGGCACCTAATGTACAGCAGAGCGGTACCCACTTACCCACTTTTTTAATTCGTAGGGTTATCGTGTAAGTATATGAACACAGAACAGGTGTAGACAAAACGATAACTGATAACAGGTGAAATCGTTATCCACCGTTTTGTGAGAATTATGAATTTTATACCACAGAACATCCTGGCAAATCTACACTATTGTCTATACATCATCAACAATAAATTTAAGTATAATAATATATATTATATATATATATAATATATATATTCACTACCTTTATATGAGCAATTAAACCGTGGTGGATTAGATATGTGATTTTATGTATTTTTCTAACGTGGTTAAAACTTCTTTATAAATTTTCCTGATATTTCCGAGAACAATCTTTGAAAGTTTAAACTAACAATAAGTTTGTATTTTCATTTTTTTTGTTTAAAAAAAAAATTCCAACAACACTTTTCCGCTATATAGTATACGTATATCAATTTTATTTCTGTAACCAATAGCAACTCTAAATAATATTTTAACAAAATAATTATTCGATTTTCATACAATCTAAAACAAAATTCGTGTCAAACACTCAACTATATACCTACGAATAAAACTTATAAAACATCATCCTAGACCGATTTCTGAGATTGGCACATTCAAAAGTGCAAAAGTTTGAACTTCATAAATAGGTAGTTATTTACGAATAGGTATAGTTACATAAAAATGTGTAATTGAAAATACTCTAAAACCCACGAAAATGTTAACAGATGACGGCTTTATTAATTTCAATAATAAACGGTAAACGTATAGCGGTTAGCAATCTAGTTTATTGTTATATTATCTCCGATCGTCTGTATTACAATATAATATGTGGCACAATACATTAATACCTTTGTATAACTAGTGTTATTGATTGGTCAGCGTTGCCGAACAAATTTTGAGCGTCCAAATGTCTCAAGTCTCGAGCATCGTATACTTCGATCTTCCGTACGATGTCACCAACTCTCAAGCTACTTTCACTGGGTGATCTGGCGTATACCTAAACATAAGACACGACAATAAAATTATAAATATTTTCAAGAGACCTTGTCTCTTTATGCCGTCATCGTATTTAGTAATAACAATGGTATATTGTTACATAGCCACGGCGATAACTACGCCAAAACCAAAAGACGCGATCAAAACATTTGTTTGCTTTTCCATATACCTATCTTACTGATTATATGAATAATGTTCGACACGTGCCATGTCGGAATAGTGTGTGCGTGTGCATGTGTTAAGTAAACTAAAGTTCAACGTTTCATAGATATTTGAAATATGACCAAATATATTTTGTACCTATATAATATTATACACATTATATTAAAATTATACTGCAACATATATGTTCGTACGCCTTTGTGCTGACTGCTCCCTGAAGTCGCTGTCGTTCAACAGACACGCAAACATTATACCTATCGAGACATTTACTTAGCCTATATTGACTGTGCTCACATGTATTTAGAACGAGCTGGTTGGTACAATACACGCATAATATAGTAATTAACGGTAAAGTGAAGTAAACTGGATGCACTGTCTGTCTCTCTATATACATATATATATATATATATAGGTAGTATGATATAATACAATTCTACCTAAAATATACATTATATTTTGTGTGTGGTTTACGGAAGTAACATAATAGTATGTGTACCCATAATCTGGCCTGTAATATATTGAATAGGCTCGTTTTTGACAGACTCCCTCCACGGTTAAAATGAGACCGTCCATTTTTGTCGATAATAATACCGTGCAGTAATATAAGAGTCGTACAACTCATTAATATACATACACCTATTAATATTATTTTTATCATTATAATAATAAATATATTATAAAAAAACTTTACGCCATCAGTATACCCATATATAGTACTATCAATGACATGTTTGAAATGTGTGTAAGGATGTTGTGCCCATTCAAACATTTTTACTTTTTAATTCGTCGCGTCTTATAAGCCACTCGCGAAGGAAATCTGAAGCCAATGCGATTAATAGTTAAAGAAAATCTAGTATTAATGAGGTTTATGTGTGTTGGGAGAGGCTCCACTTATCGGACCCGCCATTCATCAGTGTTGCAGTATTATATAATGCGACGATAGATCAACTCGTAAAATACCTCTTTTCAGCAGTTGTTTGTAACTTGATACAACACTATACGAGACAAATTACTATGGCATTTTAAAGCCATAGCCAAGATTTTTACTACGTCTACAATTTTAAACAATTAAACATATAATTAAATGGTAGGTACCTGCAATAACATAATTCGTTAAAAATACAATTAAAAACACACGACTTTTACAAATCTTTTCCCACTCACATATATCAATGTTCTACAAAGTATTATTATATTTAATTGCACACAATCTAAATCAGAACATTACTTTTCTTTTTGTATTTAACTTTTAACCACAACTTTAAATATTATTAAATGTACCAAAAATTAATTTCATAATACTATGAAAAAATGCATTTATATCGTCATGAAAATTACATCTCAGTACACGTTTCCATTTCACCGATTAAACTAATGACTTCAGCCTAAAATCATTAAAGCTCACATATGTATTTATAAATGGTTAAATTTTGGCAAGTATAGACATCTTCTGTTACGGAGTATTAAAAATAAGACGACTGAAAATTCTGAAGTTATAAATTTTGGCTCAAATACATTAAACGTTTTAATTTGTTTTTTCTGTGTAGCTTTGAGTGTCTAGGTTTAAAAATGCATAGACGATAATGATAACAAAATATATTAAAAAATATATATTTCACTATACATATTTTAGTAGATATTACCCATACGTATAATTTAAGTATATGGAATAAAAAAAAGTAAATGTAAACATGTAGCTATAACCGTTGAACGTTTAACATAATATATAATATACAAGGTGATTCGTTAAAAGATAAACAATAATTTTTTTCTAAAAAATTTAACGTTTTTGAAATATTTGTTTTAGATAATTTGAAATCATAACAAAACAACAATTTATACATATATATATATATATGTATTTTATATCAATTACATCATACATATAATTTATATTTTATATTCCAAAACAGAAATTTCATACAAAAAAGTACTTAATTATAACTTATAAGGCATATATTGTGAGGCTTAGCGGCTATGCAGCTAGAATTATACTCCGCTCAAAATACTTTGAATACTTATGAATAATACAATAACTAGTTCAAAAGAAATAAATAGACTTCACATAATGTGTAAAAGAATACTTTCAAAAACGTTAATACTTTTCTAGAAAATAATCTTTTAAAAAAATCACATTGTATGTATACCTATAAAGTATAGCTACATAAATAAATATAATTTATACAATAATTAAAATGTGTTGAGCTGTAGGTACACGCATCACTCGGAAAATAATTTAAATTTTGTAGTCTAATAAATAGGTAAGGTAAGTAAATAATAATCAAACTTTAGAAAACCAAATATTAATAATTACAGCAAACAATGATGAGTGATGAAACTAAATTGTTATGTAACCTACTGAATACTAATAAAGTGCAAACCGTAAATAAATTGTTTAATCGAAAACTGATCACGGATATAGCCTCTGTACTCACCCCTAAGTCAGTCCAATGGCGTATCCAGAATTAATTTTACGGGGGAGTTTTAACATTTAATAGAGTCATGACAAGTATGGAGCTCTACCCCCACACCACCGTAATACATTAACAAAAATCATATATTGATATAAATTATTATATTAATAAAAATTATTATAATAAGTATGTGTATAAGATATTGATGGGGGGTGTTCTAACACCCGTATCACCCCTCCCCCTAAATAAGCGACTGATGTATTATATACCTATATATAGCCTTTATATATAATACAACAGTTAGTAGGCACTTATGATATGTATAATGTATAACAATACTTAAAAACTATCGGAATATGGTACTAAAAAATACCTAGATATGTTGTTCGGCAAGCGATGGCGCATTATTTGTGTGAAATGTTTTTTGACGGCCTTATATTTAATCATGAAAATATTGATAGAAAAAAATAACTTTGAATATATTTTTTTTTTTTTTTGAAAAGAGGCTAGAAAAATATATGTATATAAATATTTTTTCTAAAACCTTTCTATACACTAAAAAAAACTAACTAGGTAATAAAAATTATATTTACTTGTAAATACTATACAATATAACAGTCCTAAGTGTTGAAGAAATTGTAAAATCATTGAAAATACGATCGCTGCCAGACCATCGGGACCCAAGATAACTCAGCTTATTCTGACGAACAGTAGAACCCAAATTTAACAGTATAGGAAATAGTTAACTAGACAAATATGATGAGTTGAAATAAAATAATAAATGAATCTTCGATATACATAGCATCATATTTTTTAGAAATAGTTTTTGATTTTAAAAATCGCATTATCATTCTCTCCCGTAAGAATATCAAGCATCAACATAACATTCAACGTTAGGAAGAAGTCTGATCGCTATGATTTATAAGTACTCTTAATTAGGAGTCTTAATCCGGAAATGGTGCCACAGTATAAGTAATAGGTACTTTATCACATACCTTTGTTATGATCAGTGGCGTGTTAAGATCCGCTCCACCGGCCAACCGGATGCCCCACGGTTGAGACTTGCTCTCTCTCTTGAGAGTCACGGACCACGTGCTCGGCTTTTTTGAACCCATGAAGATTACACCGGTCACCGCGTTCTGTGGCTAGTCGTAGCTAGTCACTATTACTACTGCTGTAGGTACAACATAAAAGTAAATCGAATGTTATTATAATATATCATAAACGATTTATAGGACACGCATTATATTTGTACGATATATATATATAATAGGTAGTACTCTATTACAGGTACGTTATAAAAATCGAATATTATGATGATAATTTATATTATTATCGTAAAAATAATATATATTTAAGAATGCTGGTGCGGGAGGTACAGCGTATATTACGACTACGTTTAATGAATATAATATACTGCAGCATAAACGCGTGTGTTTGTGTATGTGTATGCCTGTTTGGTCGCAGCTGTGCAGTGTGTACACCTCTGCCGAATTCAGAACATAACATAATACCTAATATAATATATTTGACGTGTAGGTACATAGGTATATGGTACGTTACATGCAGGTACGAACGTGTTGAGTGTAATAAAATGATGTATACGTCATTGTTTTGCGAGCCGAACAAATCGCAATGTATTTGGCGATGGTGATAATATCGTATTTATTATATTATATAGAGGCCCAAAAAATATCAAATGCCAAACACTAACGTGTGCACGGTAAACATTGTTATAGTTAGGTACATATACAATGACAAGACGTATAGGCGTATATACAGAGCGATTCTAAACATAATACCAAAAAGCTTCGACTTTTCCATGGTCAGATTTTGAAAATTAGATACGCTCGCAATTCCGAAATCATGCCATTTTAATTCACGATTCGAGTGTTCGTTTTTATCTATGCTGTTACGAGTGATATGCCGATTATATCGTTCCAAATCCACAACATACAGCCTATACATTTTCTGAAGTGCAATACAAACAAAGTGCAGTACTAACATATAAAATACGTTAACCGTTATAGTTTAAAAGTGTGTAAACATTCGCAACGTCTGCGCATTGCAGTGATAACAACAAGAAAAAATCGATGTTATACTACATATATAGGTAGTACTGCAAATTTAAAAAACAATTGTTCCGATGTTTTAAATGTATATGTGATTACTGATTGCAGTTCGACTGAAACGCGCTCGCAACGTTTTCGAAATATTATACGCCCGAATAGCGATTCAGAATTTATCAAATCATCACCAAAAACACAACGTAATGGCATGGTGTCACGAAAAACTGCATAATATAATGAAATCATCAAAAAACAAATGTGTAGGTACCTATAAACTCTAAAAGCTATGGTATACCATCAGCTAACTTTCAATTAATGTCATTATCGGAGATTAAAATACTACACATTTCGTATATCATCATTTACAAGCACATAGATGACAAAAAATTTTTTTAAAAACTTGTACTCGTAAATCGAACAATCATAAAAAAAAAATAAGTGAAAAATATTTAGTACCTATATAGCATTTCGGGGGCGGTTGATTATGATGCACCCTCAAATCCACCTCCCTAAACACGCGACCGTTACGATGTTATTCAGGTGTGCAATGCCTGTATTATGAACATTTGTCAACGTTCATATTTTTAAATTGTATAATAAATTTCATGTTTTAATTTATTGATCATAAAAAAAAATAATAATAATAAACTATCCATGCTTATGGAAATATCCATAATTTAAAGTTCAATAAATAATAATAATATTTTTTTAATTTGAATCGTAAATCATTTATTATATAATGAGTATGTAAACATAACAAATAAATAAATCTAAATTTGCTGATATATATCAGTTATATGGTTCTCAATAGACTGACTGATTTACCGACTTTATAATACCGGCTAATTGTGAATAATATGAATTAAGGATTTAGTTTTAGTGGTATCTGCGAGTGGCAAAATAATTTCCTTTCGGTTAATATTGAATATGATTTACTGTTAGGTACTAAAATTAGTAAAATGTAAATTATTCTGAAGCCTCTATTTCAGCAGACAAGTAGTAGTTTAGTATATGAAATATTTCCATTGGCCTCGCTCTTCTCTCTATTATTTTCATGTTATTATTTATTATTATTTTATTAACTATAAGCTTATAAATTGTTCAGCTTTGTAACAGATGGCCCAATAAATAATTATGTTAAAAAAAATGTGTAACTTAATTTATCATTTCTAATATTACATAATGTAAAAATAACTAGGTAGGACGTAGGTATATGATTATATTGTGAGTTTTTGCGTATTATACATTTGATAAAAGAACAATTAAATAACAGAAAATTACCTACTTAATAGTCTAATGCCGGGTTGCATAAAAAAAGTATCTGATTCATTAAAATTAAATGGACCAATTTTATACAATTAAATCGTGTTTATAAGAGTTCATTACCTACAACTAACTATGTCGATAATCGATTCATAAAATATTTAATGATTGTGTATGCAGCTCCGGTATCAATATAATCAGTGAAATTTAAAATATTTTGTTGAATACCTATTCCAAGTTCTCGTGGGAAAATAATAAAAGATAGATTAATGCGTGCTTATGTAAGTCTAAGAAAAAAAATTGTTAAGTATTTAAACTATTAACTCTTATATTGTAAAGTTAAAGATAAATGTTAATTTAAATAGAGAACCAAATTTTGGATTTGCACAAATCACAAGTGTAAACAATAAACGCACCTTTCTCTTATTAAAACATTTTCAGAAAAATTATCTACAAAATGATTTACATTAGAGAGGCGGGTTAGGTTTGTGATCTGAAAAACAAAAGTCCGCACCTCCACAGGACACTCCTCTAGAAACACGAAAAACCTCAATAATTTGAAAATACAATATTTCTAAATAGATAAATACATTTTAATTGTTCTAAAAACCTGCAGATTTCGAATAACCATATTGCATATTATTGGAGAAAAAGGGACGAACGTGTTTGCAGGTGAATCACCCAGCTGTACGTGCAGACATATTATCGCATTTTCCGAGGTTTCCATTAAACGTAGGTATATTTCGTGTTTTTTTTTTTTTTAACTCAATAATAATTGATCATTACGTAGGTACAGCTCGCACGCGTGTTCGGCCAATTTTTAGAGCGTGATGGACTCGCGTGCCACCGCGATGAGTCAATAATAATAAATAATAATAATAATATGTCATAATGTGCGGCGCCGATCGTACCTATATATTATTATCGCTGTCGCGCGTGCGTATGATAATATATATTATACACGATGTGTACAGCGCTGTGTTGTACGAGTGGGCGGTCGATCTGCAACCTGCGGCGGCAGCCGTGAGGAAGCTGCGATGGTCCGGATACGGAGAACGGGCGACCGGATACGACTGTGATCGATCGCGGAAACGATTGAACCGTTGTGTACGACGGGCACAGTTCGCGTTCCACGATTTGTGGGTCGGCCGACGGTTTAAGACTTTATAAAATGATTACAGCCGCCGCGTCGCGTCGTACTATGGTCCGGCACAATTCACTGCGCGAATGATGGACGGGCTCGCGAACTACGCGGCTATCGCGGGTCGCGAGCAACTACGGGGTCGGGAAAAATGCCAAAATACATAATAATACTAATACATACGTATACAGGAGAGTCGCGTGCGGGAAAAAAAATAACGAACCAAACGTTGTAAAAGATATTTAAAATGCGTGAGCTTGCTGCAGTATACCTATACGCAATACCGTCGGCTATTTATTACCGCCAACGGTTTTCATTATATTATTGTTATTGTGGTTGCGTCCGGGTCTGCGTTTCGTAATCGATTTTATGGCTATCGCTATTTTTTTTTTTTTTGCATCTTCTGTCGGGATCCCGCTCGGAAGACGAGAGAATATCTGAAAATAGCGCGTATCGCATAATATATTATGTAAATAATATTAAAAATGTATATTATTGTGCGGAACGATCGGCCGCTGACAATATTATGTGATAGCCAACCGCACCAATATAATAATATTTGCCTAGTCAAATGTTGTATTTATTTTGACCTTATACTTATACATTCTAAACACAGTTTTAACAATCTAAAGTTCCGTGTACAATTTGAAAAACATTTTGGAACCTATAGTAGTTGGTACAAATGGTACTGATGTATCGATGTATGAATAATATGTGTATAGAAAACTAAATAAATTCACAAATCTTAATTTGTAAATAAACGACAGGACATTTTTACAATTCTTTAAGTACCTATGTATGAATACTTATATCTTAGTATCTGTTTTATAACAGGTACTAAACAATTTACTTATTTCCGGGTACCTATATAATATTGTAACTATTAAAAAAAAAAAGTTTTGTGCTTCTTTCTAAATCTTTTTAGAACTATACAATAAAAGCTTAGGTAGTATTAATACAATAATAATAAAAAATAACATGAAAATAATATAGTGAAAAAGCTTCCAAATGGAAATACTATTCGTGAAGTGGCGGAGTGACAATAGGGTACTATGAAACCCGCGGGTTTCGTGGCTGTTTTTGGGGCTGTGGGTGAGTTGCGGCCTGACTTGTCGTTTCCGGTGAATTCCGGCCCGATAATATTTTAGGTATAGGTTAGTTGCGGGCGTTGCGGCCCGAGTAATTATCATTACCTATGTACCTTACCTATATAATATATATATATATTATATACCTATTACCAAGGCTGGGAAAGCTAACGATTTTTTTTTAACTCAATAAGTTAAATTATTTTAAAATAATAAAGTTAAGTTAAGTTAAAAGTTACTCATATTTTTTCGTTAACTCGTTAAGTTAAATGTTAATTTTGAAAATTACTAGGGAAATTTAAAATGATACATCAAAGTATTAACTAGCTATCAAAAAACCCTCTATTCTAAAAACCTCATTCAACAATATGCATTATTCTTTGAACGAAAATTAACTGAATTTAGATATTTTATAATACCATTAACTCGAAATTGACACGTTAAATTTAAAAAAGTAACTTATTAAATTAAAATAATCCTAATATATATAACTTTGTTGATGTCTTACTACAAATCAAAACGGGAACATATATTAAATTTAGAAGTAAAAGTATAAGAACAAAAAAAAAATATGTGAAAAAGTATCTTTCATTAGATAACAGATGATAAAACATGAGAGAAAAGAAATAGATAATTTTAATTTAGTTAAATCGTTAAGTTTTAAGTTTTTGCTGAAACAATAGTCAAATTTTTATTTATATAATATGAATAGGTACCTTTATTTTTTT
>VUJU01004624.1:5563-17640 GCA_009835225.1 Aphis craccivora
GAACATAATTAACTAATAAATTTGTTGTTCTCTATTTTTTAAATAAACAGCATGAATAAGACATGTTATACCTACCATTTCCCAAACATTAAATATATTATGTATATATACCTATCATACCTATACATATTGGAACAATTTATTAATACACTAGGTAATTAAATAATTTAATAAATCTTATTTAATTCAGATTTAATAGATTCTAATAAATCTCATAAAATGTGAACTATTTTTTCAAACAACTATTTATCTTTTATTTTAAATTTTCATTTAGGTGCTTAATACTTATTTGATTTTAACACAATAATTGAATAATTCTTTTTGTTATTTATCTATAAAATAACATATATTCTATTGCGGGAAAGCACATTTAAGTCTTTACGATAAAAACATTTTTTTTTACATTTTGTACAAATTTATAGCTAAATAGTCATCTCAATAGCCATTATGATAACTGATAAATATCTACCAAGGTCCACAATAACTTACTTTTAGTAAATTAATATGCAATACGATTTATGAGAAGTATTATGGGATGATGTAAAAATAATATATAATGTATAATTATATATAATAATGTATAACAATATTATAAAATACTTGACTACAAAGATCATCAGTCTTCATTTGATTATCAAATTTGATAGAAACATTACTGGATACAAAAAATTGTAAAGTTTTGATAGTACATTAATACACTATTATTATTATACCTACCCTTTATTATATAATATACCAATCTTACTTAAACTAATTTTAATTAAAGATTTATCTAAACTTTCATTTTTAATAATTTAGTGTGGATCACATATTAGACCAAAAATGAGAAATTATGTTACACATCAGACTAATGACCAGCCAAAAATATTCAAGTAACCAATATTAGCTCAATGAAAATAGTTTCATAAGTTACTTTAAAATATAATACCTATCTCAACAAAAATGTTATTTACACTAAGCCAAATTAATTCTTGTACCTAACTCACAAAACAGCTTCATTTTAATAATTGCAAATCTAAAATTTACCCATCCTAAACAAAAAAAATTCAAACATTACAATAAATTACTTTCTATTTAATAACTTCTGCACTGTGGTACACTATGCACTTCTGGTATGTAACAAACAACTCACTCCACTATGACCTCAAAATTGTAACTATTATCAGTTACATCCAACCCTTCATCCAACTATTACAAAAATTTCACTCTAAACTAATCACCCATTCAATATGGAGCCAACCCACTAACCAAAATAATCAAACCCAACAGTAAAAAATACGCTGGTGCAGGGATAGTAAATTCCTTACCACAATACCGCTTGAGGGTTCTGTCCTATGTTCTGTCACTGGATAGCATCCCTCTTCATAAATTTATTATCTCGTAAATATTTTCCATCATATTTATCCTATTTGCTTATACTAGGTTACAGATTAAAAATTTTCTACTTTAATAAAAATAAAAAAAAAATTATAATTTAAAAAAGGCTAAAACATTAAACATTCAATAGGTAGTTGCCGATTTTATATGAAAATGATTGAAAACATTTTTTAAGTAAGCCTTCTTCTATTTACCTATCTATTAAAGGATCTCATTAAAAATTAAAATTATATATTAGGTATTTGAGTATTTCCCAAGAACAGAGAAAAGATAAAATTTAATTTATTCATAACATAATATAAAACTATACTGTTTTAATTTCCAAGGATAAAATAATAAATATAAAGAACATTTTCTATATACACAAAGAACTTAACAAACTATTGCAAAATTAAAACTTTGCTTCAGCAGATAAGAAATTCCTAGAAAATCCATATGACGTACTAGTCATACTTTTTGGAATTTAGACATCAATATTTCAATTTCACTATGAATTTTATTCCTACTAATATCATTAAACTAATTTTTTAAAAATGCATACAAATTTTTATAGTAAATCGGGTAGTAAATAGATGCAATTTACAAAGTAATTATGTTTGTTAAATTTTTGGTTGTACCTAAAGATAATTAATCAGAGAATTAATAATAATCATATAAACCAAATGTCATTTTAGTACCTAATTAAGTACATTATGCTTTTAATTACATTATTATAGTTATTATTCGTATAAACAGATGACACAGTAAAAATAATGTTTGTAGATTTAAAAATAGTAATAACAAGGGTATAAACATATAATAATGCAAGTACACAAAAAAAATATAGCAATACTAGCTATAATTTACAAAAATGCTAAAAACTGAAGTTAAATAAAATATTAAAAACAATACTTTTAACTTTTAAGATAATCAGGTATTACTGTTGTCTCAACTTGACATTTCATGGCCAAATACATATTATTTTTTAAAATAGTTATCTAAGTACTTAGTAATATTAATTCATAGCACAATTCAATATAAATTAAGATATACAAATGATTCTTATTTACATCTATAATTTATTCTTTTCAAATAATTAGAATCTAAATTATAATATTTATTCGTTAACCTACCTATAAGTGGATAAAATGTAAAACAAATTGTTCAAATTGTTATACCTATAAACTTTATTTACTCATTTCTTTAAAAATAAATAGGTATAAACATTTATTAGAAATCCATTTATTATAATGTTGTCTCTCTGATTAACCAGGATTATCCCCCAACAAAAAATATCAATAATTACTTAACTATAAGTTATAACTATCTATATAGTTTTGTATAGAAATGTTTGCCGCAAGTACCTATTTAGATAATCTTCATTTTTTTTTAAAAACTACAATATTTTTATTACTTTTGTTGAATAGGTATGTATTTAAGGAAAAACTCAGTTAATGCCAAAAATTAATCAAGGAAATAAACATGAAAAGAACAACAAAGTATGATAATATCTTAAATAAATATGTATATTATGTATTTAGGTAAACAGTTTAAAGAGGGGTTTAAAACCTGCCAATAATAAACAATTTTTTTTTCCATTTGTATTTAGTATTAACCAAAATTACCTGATTGATAATTTGTACATTTAATGTTCTAATTAAGCTACTAATCAAACTACAAATATATCCCTCAAACATTCTTTAATTTCATAACAGTGTAACATAGGTACACGGACATTAAAAACAAGTAATTTGTTCCAATTAGGTATTTGTCATAAGCATAACTCATTTTTCACTTAAACAGTAGCCCTTTAAACTTAATAAAATATACTTATTCTATAAATAATTAGTAACACTCAGTGTCCAGCTCACATGTTTTTCATTTTGTATGACAAGTGGAAAAATATAAAATTGGCAATTTTCCAACCATCACACGAGGGGATACAGTTTAACACATGACCTACGAATAGTGTCTTCAACTTAGCCTAGTTATTGAAGGTACAAATACGACCAAAATAGAATAAATATTTTATTTTTTTTTTATTTTTTAGTGTTTCAGTTTTTCTTTTTTTAACAAATAATGAAACACAAGATAACAACATATATTAATAGGTAGGATAATAGTCAATAAATATATATAAAAAAAGCATAATTCAACAAGGTCAGTAACTACATAAGTAAATTACCTATTACTATTAATGAGTGTTAATTAATAATAAACTGTCAATTGTTATCATGTGATTGTTCTACACAACAAATCAAAAAATATCTCCTAATGAACCAATTGACAGTTGTTTGAGAGAAGTAGAGGTCTGAAAAATTATTACTTATAATTTATTAGTAGTCATTACTCATAAGTGTCAACAGGCACCCTTATCTAAATTGTAAAGCTTTAGACTTGAATAAAAGACTTGTTTAAACAGGAAGTAAACACAATTTTGCCACAGTTAAAGCGGGCACCATAATATTGGTACCGATTAAAACGCATTAATGTGCGTAGGTACACTCACTTTGCGTTTTCACAAATTCCTCCTCGAAATCGCAGTTGTTGTTGTTTTGCCCGGTTCTGTTCGCTGCCGACATGTTGGGTTGTGAATGGAGACTATTGCCGTGCGATCATTTTAGAGTCCGTCGGCGACACGCGACGGACAATCACAAACCACCGGATATCCGAAAAACGACAACGAATTCGAAAACGATCGCAACGAGATCGACGGAGAACCGTAATGATCGTTATTTACAACAAAACAATCGTAGGCGTACTGCTAGGCGTATCGAACGACACGAGGAACGAAAATAGGAAGACGACGACCACCGAACTAAAAAACTGTCGACTGACGAAAGACGAAACAAGTGAATAAAAAAAAAAACGTACACCGAAGTAAGTAACGAACGGACGGGGAGTAATAATAATAATAATAATAATAATAATAACGAACAGAACGGAACGTACACGCGCACGCACGCACAGCACGCTCTCTCGCTCGCACACCGCCGACTATATTAGTATATTACATTAATACTTTGAATATTATTATTATTGTGCGAGTCTCGGGGTCTGCGCACGCACGCCAACGACAACGGCGACGAGGTGAACTCGAAAAAATTAATAATAATAGAAAAACGGTTGGGATCGTAACATTGTAATATTTCAATGTTAATCGCTGTGGTTAGAACGCACGCGCGCGGCAGAACAGGTGAAACGCTGCCGGTCGACCGTTCCCATTGGTCGATGGACCGAAGCGTGCTGCGCGGCTGCTGCAGCACGTCCAGTCGTGTTACGCGGATCCAGTGGTTATCTTCGCTATTATCATCGTCGTAGATTCCATGATAAAGTCGTTATCAATTCATCAAGGTCTACTATTTGAATTTTCATAATAACCGCTATTTTTGTTGGCGGCCGTTTTTTTATTTTCAAATTCGAAATTTGAGGCCACAATCGAATCGATTTATTATTAATGGTGCAATCGGTTGCGGCCTGCGGGTCCGTAAGCTCAATAAGAATGCCGAGAGTGTTTAACCCCAAGATATCTATAAGTTATATTAAACAAAATCATTTAAATTATCACGTCATAATAATATTTTATAATATTTTTGTCGATCATGGCACACTTTAGGTAACAAGTATGGCAGTATAACCTAATCAACTTTAATCACAGCTGCTATAAATTAGAAAAATTAGCGGTTATTACCTTTTAAATTTTATTTTTTCATATCTGGTAGTATAATTTATTTTGTTTTAGATGTGTATGTGTGAGAGAGAGTGCCGTGACCCGTGGGGTACTGGAGTGACAATAATTCATATTATACTGATATATATATATATACAACCACTTTTAAAACTTTAAGCATGACAAATTTAATTTAATTTACCATGACTAAGAATTAAGTAATATAGTTAATGACAATTTAACAGTAAATGTAAAAATCTAAAAAAAATTATTAAAGCTGTGAAGTAAACATACAAAAATATTTGTATATAAAAACTTTTATAATATTTATTGTTAATAAATGCCTTCAATTGTTATTTAATAATATATAAATATTTAATATTACATGGAATTAACCAAGAATTGAGGACGATCACTACCACCGCCACACTCAAAATCAAATCTTAACGATATAGCTGGTATACCTAATAAGTTGAAAAAGAATATCCTTGATGTTATATATTTTGCTACAGATTTAAACAAAATTATATATTCATTAATAATTTTTGTGTTTTTAAAAGACCAGTAAAAAATAAAAATCGACTAGTGAGTAAGTGACCAAGGCTATTCATAGAGGAAGAGTCCCGGAAGACTACAACGACTAAAGAGTACAACGGGGCCATGCCTTGCTTTAAATGTTATTCACACACCCAAATATTTAAACCACAGATTTAAAACATTTACATACGATTTACGAAATATTATTATAAAAACTATAGGTGCTAGGTAGATACTATAAACTGTCTTTTTAAAAATACTACATTATATGTATTATATAATATTGATATTAATAATATTATAATCGCATATAGATACTTATAATTCATTAAACAATTAAATAAGTAATACTTTAAATACTTACTACTAAACTTACATACATAGGTCACCTTAATAGGTTCAAGACTACTTTCAGATTCAGGGTCGACCACATGGTTAGTTTTTCTGTTATCTACGCCTAATCTTATTATTCTCATTACAAATTCTTAAGACTATAGAAATACCTAGAAGTGTTATTACTTATTTTAGAAACAAAATTTATAATAGTAAAATATAAAAATATTGGACATCGAAATTGGAATTTAGTAGTCTTACAAAAAATATGTATTTTAAGATTAATTAGAATACCAAAAAATTATTTAAATACAAGTATTTGACTAGACAAGTGACTACCTATTTACTCAAAAAAACTATTAATAGGTCACGAAGACACGAACTGAGAATATTGTGGTTTATAAATATAGGTCCATATTACTTTTAATGTTCTACATTTTTGATTTAAATTGGAATAATACACACCGATAAGAGTTGGTGGTTGATTAAAACCATGTGTCAATGTGAGTTGTGACTGTCACTCGACAAGGGAACAATGCACCACTTGGCACTCACCAAAATGAACCACTAACGGCAGACAATTAGCCACTTATACCATTTTGCGGCAACCTACCGTCGTACAACTATAATTAATATTTAATTGTAATAAACATTATTTAATAGTTTAATACCTATTTTTCCCCCTGTTTGAACCGACGACCGAGAGGGGGCCGCTTTCGCATTTCTTCCTCTCGGAAAAATAGTTTAATACCTACCAAGTACCAATAATACCTATTGGCTGTTATTTTTATTATGTCTGCACTCTGCGGGCTGAAATCGTAGTCAGTGACATAGAAGTCATAGAACAGTAATACATTATACCATTATGATTTATGGTAGATAAAAATCTGACTAGGTTTAAGCGACACTTGGCACACTTCTATGTCAGTGGGAAAGCATGAAATTTTCAAACACAAAAATTAAATTATTAAATAGTGATTAGTGATGCTAAACTAGCAGCTAGGAATCGAGTACTATACCTATTTTATCTTATTTCAAATCAAACTATTTCCGGCATAACTAAATTTAAATTTAAAAAAAAATGTTTAGTGCTTTTTCTTATGTAATATTGTAATAATAACAATATTAAATAATACAGCCTTCAATTCAAACATAATTTATTGGCAATGAGTGACTGGCCACTGACAGACGGCAGTCTGGCTTAATACATCATTGATGGCAGTTACTAAAGTGTAGAAAAATGTATCTAGAATTCTCTTATATTTTTGTATTACAGTATTATTTTTATTATATTGTAATATTAGTTATGCTTTTTTTTAATCTAATTTAATTTTAAAAATATGCACTATTGTGTGAAATAATTATAAAATTGGTCAAAACGTCAAAGCTTTGTAGGTATTTATTACAGTAAATATGTACATATACATTTAAAATTAATTGTACTATTCAAAAAATAATTAGGACAGTATGAATTGTTACACAATATTAAGACGAACTTTTATTTAAAATATATTTAAATGTTTTATAATATTTTTTTTTTTTTTATTAGTTAAAATAATACAAATAATAGGATAACACTTAACTAATAATCAACAAAAAGTAGAATTTAATAAAAATACAGTTAAACTAAATTAAAAATAAGTAAATCTAAAAATACTATTTTTATTTTTATTAATATAAACAAAAATTAATTTTATTTCAAAAGTCACAGTAAGTACTTTGACCAAATAGTATGACTTAGATATAATTTTATTTTATACAAGAAATACTAGGAATGGTATAATGGTATTTATGTATTTATGTAATAGAATACAATGTCAATTATTATAAAATACGATAATGTAATATCTACATGACTACATGTATACCATGATTAAATAATAATTTTACTAATCATTATTATTCTTAAATATTGACATATTGTGTATTGCTATTATTAAAAAGATTAAGTCTAGAATCGATTAATGTACCAATGTATGTAAAAGTTAAAAGCTACTAAGTATATCAAACAAATTAATTATTATTCCTAAAGATATTTCAATTGGTTTTGAATAAAATTATCCAAAGTATTTAATTTAAATTTAATATGTTAACCTACATTAATTCATTGTAAATCTTGTATTTGATGAAAAAGTAGTAGTCCAAAAATGTCTTTATTAATTCTTAGAAATAAAGTAATTCATTATAATTAGAATTCATCTCAGGGTGTATCTTCTCTTATCATTTTTTTCTGGAGCTTTTGATAGTCAATATCAATGATGGTTTACTAGTTTATTCTATGACCCTCTAAAATTAAGTAAATTCATTAATAGTTTTGATTGAAATAATTAGAATACATTTTATTTATTAGCTAAATCAAAATAAAGGAACACATTAATGAATAACAAAATACATAGGTACTGGTACCTACAAAAAAAAAATCAATATTAGTAACTACACTAACAACAATGAAATAAAAATATGGTGGTGAAGCCATGTATGAATAGTGAAATTTAGTAGTAAGAAGCTAATAAAGATTATCATACATTCTTTATGTTTAAACATTATTATATATGAACTTTGCTAATCATTTAAAAAGTATTTTGATATTTTTAACATACTCATGTATTTCTTAACCAGTGTATCGGCAAATAAGTCAAGATGTGTCACAAAGTATATAAAATGACATAAAATATTCATACATTTTAGATATAATTTATAAAAACTAATAGGTATTTCTATGATGATTAAAAATAACTTAATTGCTTTCAACATATTTTACATACTTTAAATTAACAATTAAAATAAAATATTACCCAGTATTACTCTTTGTTTACTTGTAATTGTATCACAAGTTATGAAGTATTCTTATAGTGAAGTGATATAAGTACATAACGCAAAGTTCAAGAAACATTGCTCTAACTAGTACAAAAACTTTACTGACACTTGAAATTGTTTTTAAACTAATTTTAAAATTTTAGTTCATAACCTGAAACAGGTTTGCCATTCATGGTATATGAAGTATATTAAGTTTATTATTTAAACAAAAAATATATAAACAAATATATAGTACATACAGTGTATTCTCGATTAACTACGGAATAGGGTGGCAAGGCATCCACAAATAAGAGAATTCCATGAATAATCCACAAATAATGATTTTTTTTCATCAAATGTATTAACAATTACTAAAAAGTATTGATATTAAACAAGTGTATTGTATTTTATGTCGTTATCGAGTAATTTGCTATCACAACCCAATTAAACCAATAATGATGTATAAATGTATAATGAGAAAATATAAATATATTTTGTTTTTATACATATATGTACAAGGACACCCGCAGAAATTTTCACCAGGGGGGACAAGATGTATATTATACATATATATATATAAAATGCTAGGTTGGGTTAGGTAAAATTCTGTAATAGCTATACAAACATTGACAACAAAAGTGAGGGGGCATGGCCTCTCGTGGGCTGGGTAGCTGAGGCCCATGTATATTATGTATGTAGATGATTCCATGGAAGGCAATGGAGAATCCGCAACGCAGATAATTGAGAGTACACTGTATACATTTTATTTTTTTGTTAGTATTTAATCACGTTTTTCTTCTTCTATTTTCTATTTTAAATAAATGCGTTACTTTAGTATAATATAATTTAATACAAATATAAAAATAGTGTAAATATTGAAGCAAAATATTTTAGTATTTAAACACTAACACCATACCTACTATCAAGAGCTCTAAGACTAAATATTTTTTTTAATACATTATCACTCGTAAGACATATGTTTGGATATATCCAATATTATTTACTAACAAAAATAATATTGATATTATTGAATTAAAAAAAAAATATGTATTAAAAAAGGAATTAAATAGTATTGTGTAAAGTATTTTTATTTATATTAAATAGTATTTTTTATTCTATGAGATTGAATTCTTACAAAAACTATAAAGCTTACTTAACCATATAACGGTTTGCCAATATATACTACTGATATTTCTGTGTTACCATAGACAGCTGACACTGAAGGATATAATTTAGTTTTAGGTAAATTTTTAAAAGCTATACCTAAAAATTCATTACATTTTTCAAAGTGTAAAGTACCATTTTCAGAATCTAGAATTAATTGTAATTTTTCACCAATTTGATACTTAGGAGCATTGTTTAGCAATGGGTAGCTTCCATGCGATACTCCATTATGCAATAGAACATTATCGATTAAATTCCAACCCCAACTATGTTTATCAATACCCAACAGAGGTAAGTAACCACTACAATGCACTGGAGCTTCTTTTGTTGAAACACCAACCATTGCAACTGTGCCTATAAACAAAATAATTGGTATTTGTAATAATTTCATATTTAGTATTTTAATAATTATATATGTTTTTACCTAGGGGTCCAGTCCATGTAATTTCCCATACATGTTTACCACTGCTATAACCAATTTTAGTTCGTGCCATATCTGTACTCTGGGCGACTGGGTTACGATGCAACGTAAAACCATTTTGTTTGACGACAATGTGCATAGAACAATCATCTGGATTCCATGAATGATATAACGCTCGTAACTTAGCTTTATGGCTGTGGAGTTGCGATAAAAGTTCAGACTTCAGTAGTTCTTTGGGTATTTTACGGCGACAAATTAATTTCCATGTTTCTGATCTAGTATCATTAATTACGCGATTCCAATTTTGACAAACCAACATGCAGCTTAACAAGTCGGGCAGTTCCATATTAGAAAATATTATGTCCAATACTAAGTCGGGTAAGTATTGAGGTGCGTGATAAACGTCCATTATAAATAATTTCTTATGTTCAATTATTAATCATGTAAACATGGCTGCATCTTTTCCAATAAAAACACTATTCAATGGGTTTTATACTTTAAATGTAAACAAAAATATATTTTTAACGTATATAATTAAACTAGCGAAAAGTAATAGAATCAAAGAGTGTTAAATTATTCTACATGACAAAATAAATTTATTTTGTCATGTTATTCAGTATTCATGTAAATTATATTTACTTTAAAAAATTTTATAATTAAATGTTAATTAGCAAAATCTGCAAAATATTTACTACTAATTTAAATTTTGATACTGTTATCAGTTTTTTTTTATCATAATTAATGAACATGATGTTTTTTATTATTATCATTATTAATATTATTAATATTGTTCAGTGTTAATATCATAGTCAATTTATGTTATGGTTATTATCACTATTTTGTAGAATAGCTATTAGTGAATAGTGAATACATTATGGAAAAATTTTTTTACTTTTATTTTCATTTTAATGGTCAAACGCTGAACAACTGCGAAATATATTCACATTTAGTCTGAATAAATTAAATGTTAATTGCCTTTTTTCGAGTTGTCGACTTTTCTTCCAGTTGAAAACTTTGCAACTTCCAGTGACCAAATAATTGGAAATGATCTCTACTAACTTGTATAATAACATTGATCTATCCAGAAAACGTGAACAACAAATCGATACGTTAAAAGTTTTTAATGAAAAGTAAGATGGTGATTACAAAACATCAGTTGCATGCACCCTGTAATATAAATTTTAATTAGTGTTACAGAAATTAGTTTCAATAAAGAATACTCTGTTGAATTTCCCACTAAAGCTGGGAATTTGAGCCTGTTTATTGAATTAGGTCCAGAATTTCCTTTTGAGAAGCCCACTATGAAAATATGTCCTAGAATTACACATAAATGGGTAGACACTTCTGGTCAAATAGTGCTAGCTCCTGGATTAATGAATGTAAGAATTTTATATTACGCCTTCATTTATAGTTAATTTTCCATTTTGTTACTTTTACAGTATACTATTCACTCTGATTTGGGAAGAGTAGTACAAGTGATAAGAAGAGAGTTTGAATTAGATCAATCACTTACACTTGCAAATAGTGGTTCAGACGGGTAATTTATATAAAACCTATTCTATTTCATTTTACTCAAAAATTTCTTAAAGTTTTTCAGGAAATATCAACATTGGTTGCATAAAAAATGCAATTACCTCTCTTAGTAATGTAAGTTGAAATATATTTTATCAACAACTTGAAATAATTAAAATTAAAATTTTTCTTTAGGACGCTGAATTTTTTAGTCTTGCCAAACTAACGTCAGCTGAATTACTACGTTTAAATAATAATGTTGACTGCCTAGATGAATTCATATCAGAA
>VUJU01004625.1:0-15766 GCA_009835225.1 Aphis craccivora
ATTGCTTAAGGAACCTCTGTACAAAATTTCAAGTCCCTATACCCAGCGGTTTAGTCTGGGCGTTGATGAGTGAATCGGGGCGGTCTCCTATATGTATATAGATAATATATCAAAAAGTAGTATTAGTCAAATATAATACACTAATAACTACTTATTTTTCGAATTAATGCGTGTCATATTATTAAATTTTAATAACAATGTTTATTTAAAAAATATAAATTTACGTAAACTGAGTAACACCTTTTTTTTTGATAATAAATAATTCAAATGTTCAAATGATTAATTATAAAAATAATACAAAGGTTACTATAATATGGTTCATTTTCAATTAAATAGAAATATAAGTTTAGAAATTGATAATTAGTAACCCCATTTTTATAACTGACAGAATTAACTAACTCTCAAAAGCACAAACTAAGTTAGGTCATAACTAGTAAGATAGGTTATATGTATTAAATGTATTTCTTGAAAAATAATCAAAATTCTGATAATAATAGGTAATATAATTATGTTCTCTGAAAAAATATTTACAAATATTTAAGTATTATTTTATATACTCAAATATTTTCAAAGGTATTGAATATTATTTAACCTCTAAAATATGCTCTTTATACATAACATTGTTTAATAAATTCTATGTACCTACCAGAGTTCCAAATCTATTCACATTTAATTTTTTTGTTTTTTTTTTCATACAATAAAAAGTTATTCATTTGGTTAAAATTCTTAAAAATATAACAAAGATAAGTTTTTCTTATATTTGAATAAAATACTAAAATTACATACACATTTATTTTATATGAGGGAGGTTAAAGTTCAAATTTTGACAAATTTTGATTCATAAAAATCATAATTTATAAACTAAGAATATTTTGTGATAAAAAAATATATAAATATAAAATTAAATAGTTATACAAATATTATACAACTTTCTTCATAAGTAGCTCATCTTACAGGAACCTGGAAATTAATTTAAGGTATTACAAAACTTTTAGCCTGTATATCTTCACCACTTGATGATAACCCAGTGTAATTTATGATTATCTGTAAATACGGCGACAGTATTAAGATTAATGATTTTTAATTAATGATAAAACACATAGTGTCATCTTGGGGAATCAAACACTGATCCACATCCTAGTCAATGTGTGCAAAAATAGATCAATTTTAAACCAAATTGAGTTTATAATATTGTTTGTATATGTTATATTCGTTTAAAATTTAAATTTTGTTGAAATCACACATTTTAACAATGAATAACAATGTTAATTATTTTGTTATAATTCAAAAACATGATATGTGGGGACTTAAAAGTTTTATGTATACTATAAATTTTAGTTAACACAATAATAATAATAATAATTTTAATACACAATGACAAAATTCATCAAAATCATGAACATTCAAATGGAAGATTCTTCATAGTAGCTTGTACTTAAACCAAAAAAATGTAAGAAATAAATAAAAAATTTTTCGTAGCAATTGGAACAATAGGGAAACAGTTTAAATTCAATTTCAAATTAAATAAATCATCTAAATTACACATGATTTCCAATATAAATTGTACAGTTGCAATATAATACAAATAATATGAAATACAATGAAATCATATTATTTTATTACTAACATAATATCTATTGATATCATTACAAAAATTTAAGTTTAAAACTTTATTCAAGGAATTTAACAAACAATTTATTGGACTATTTAATACATAACATTGACTGTTTAAGCTCTGATGAAAGGTAAGGCTAAAGGTTAGGTAAGGTATCTGGCATTAAAGAGCAAGACATACTATTTATTTTAATTATCCAACAATTTATAGCAATCAACCAATTAATTATTAAGTTTATACGGAGTGATAAAAATAATATGTTATTTTATTAATTTTAAGTCAATAAAACAACATTTTTGATAAAAATTATATTTTTTATTGTTATAATTTTAGTTCTTTTGTACTTTTTTTTCTTTAATAACAACATACATTTTTAATTCCTTAGTTTCAAGAATGAACCTTGCCAGGCATAAATTCAAACAAATAAATAATGAATAATAGTTTTTGGAGTACTTTTATACATAAAAATCAAATTTTCAACGAGTAGTTTGCAAGTCATAAGTATTTTAGTTTAGGTGAATACAATAGTGGACTAACAGCATAGGGTATACACAGCATGCATAGACTGTATTATTCCACTCAGCTAAACTTTAATTACTTGTATTATGAATAAGTAGCTTATGAAAGTTACAAGTAATTTAATATTTGTTTTCTATGCATTGAAGTACTCCAAAAATATTCTGCTTAAGAATAAAAAATCAAAAATTCATGTTGTGATTAAAAAATGTAAAAAAATTACAATAATAGAAGTAAAAAATATAATTTTCTATAGAAAAATATTGTTTTCAACAACTTAAAATAATACAACAAAAATATATTTACAAACATAGTTAATTTTTGAAATAATTAGTATTTTACATTAAATGGAATATAAATTTTACATAAGCCTTTAAGGGCCTGTTTGCATGTGGCAATAATATATTATATATCAGGGGCGGCCAGTCGATCGCGAACAATTTCGAAGTCAATCATGTTGGAATTTATTTTAGGACCAATAAGCGCCCTATATGTTTCTTAATAATTATAGTTATTCAATAATAAAAAAAAATTGTCTATGGAAGTCGATTCTCAAAGGTAAAGTATATTTTAAAAGATCACGACCAAAAAGTTTGGCCACCCATGATATAAATTATAAACAACCATTTAATATTTTCAAAAGCGAGCCCTAATAGATTGCATATTATTTTCATCTTCTCATACAAGTTTTTAATGAAATACTCATAATACACAATAGTTATAAATATAATTGTATTACTAATTAAAAAAGAAAAACAACAATTTAATTACAGCAAATTGAATCTTACACCATTAATATAATTAATATTGGTTATTATATTAAAATATTATAACCATATATAATAATAATAATACTAGTATCAGAGGAAATGCTTCTAAAATAACTTCATGGTTAAAAACGCAACTGATTTTTGAATATTTTTTTATTAATGAAATATAGTATTTAACAACAATTTTGAGATAATATATTATATTCTAAAATTATTTACACAATAATATTTAATAACTGTCAAAATAGTATAATATTTTATTCATAAATTGTATCTATAAAAAGCTAACTAGACACATGTCTAGATATATTTAATTTAACAAAAAACATTTAGAGCACAGGAATTGTATAAATATTTTTTATAATGATAAGGTATAATAAATTTATATTCAAGCAATATAATATATTCACACACAGCAAAATAGTAATATAAAACAGTAGTTAAAATGCTTTTTAGAAAAAGCATGTTATAAAACATTAAGATAAGTTTACATTTTCCAATAACGTAATATAAGTATTTTTGACAAAATTATGTTTGAATAAATTTTAAAAACATTTTTTATTTAAGATAATTTAAAAAGTTTGAGCTAAATAAATTGTATATATATATTTATTTTTATTTTTTGTAAATGCTCTTCCATAAAAAAAAAAAAGAATTAAATACATTTTTAAATAGAATTGTTTACTAATTGCTGTATGGTACCTATATCTTATATATTGTAATTAATACAATTATTATTCATAATACATAATTAACTGTTAAACATGGTAACTTTTTGTGTTTTAAAAAAATAAACATGTTCACAAAAACATAAGCACGGTCTAAGTAAAACAATAATAACACATTTTATATTATTGCAGCTTTAGGTCACATGTGTTTAAAATATTAATGATTGCTTAGTATTGCAATAAATAAATATTTTAAATTATTATATAGTATTTAAGTACCCTATGTTTAATTAACAAATTAGAACGGATATTAGTTGAATGTTATAGTAAAAATTATTTTAAACGAAAAAGTAGATTATGTTTTATAAGTTATGTTTTCGTTCACCAAAATAAAAGTTTATGAAAAACCATAATCACTATTCATTTGATTTTGTTTGTACATCAATCATTACATTCAATACAATAAAAATACTTTTGTATCTATTTGTTACATACATATACCTTATTTATAAAAACACAGTTCTTAAAATCTATAAGTAATAGTAACTATATGAATCGGAGATATATAACGAGAAACATCAATGAATAAAACACTTTAACTCCAAAATTAATTAACGATGCATAAAATAAAAACAGAATATAAATTAAGGAATGTATTTTAAACCTCTAAAAGGCTAAATACGGTTTCACCGTTTATTTGATGTTGTGAGGTCATGATATCACTGTACGCTCTTATAAATATTAATATATACTACTATATCTATATTTAAAATCGTAACAATTGAGGGAACATTAACCTGAATATATTTGTGTTTCATTCTTGAGCAAACCCTTCAGTCTCCTCAATAGCATAATTGAGTTTTTCGACTAGCTGGTCATAGCTCTTGTATGGCGGTAAGTCTAATCTGTTAAAACATGTGTGAGACCGAGGTAACCATGTTTCCTTACCAACCTTCTCTATGCAAAACCTCTGCGCTCCATTGCTCCCTAGACATAGATATAATTGTGGTTAATAGTTATTACTAATATCTCAATATAATGATTAAAAATAATAATTTATAGTATTATTATTTTTTTTTTTTTTTTTAATTTAACTCACCCATAAGTTCAGCAAACCCTCCAACTGGAACCCTACATGTTCCAGTCACAAACTGAAGAAGTCTTGCTCGTTTTTCATTATCTGCTTGTTTTACAAACTAAATTTAAAAATAAAATGTATTAAATATTGGCAAGACCCAAATACAAATAAAAAATTAGTTGCTTAGATTAAGTCAGAAAGTTTAATTGGTGAGTTTGATTAAAAACTTACACACTTTCAATAAGATAATAATTATTTTGAAATGTATATGCTAAATTTTTAGAATATGTATAGAGTAGTATTTTAAGATAATAACTGAAATATAGGTTTATTAAATAGAAAATAAAAATACTAATATAACCTAACTTTTCATAGTGCATAAAATTCAATATAAAATCTTTAACTACTTTCTAAGCAAAATGAATAATTTTATAAAATCATAATTGAAAATTAAAAACTGACCATGCGAACACGTTCATGTTCGCCACCCTTGTTATAGATTATAGTAAACTTTAAAATTAATTTCATTAAAATATTTACACTATATTTAATGAAGTGTAGTACTCTAATATTAAGAAAAAATAAACAATTTATAATATATTTCTAGTATTAGAAGAATATAATTATATGGGCTTTATTTGTTCTATATTGTTCATAAATGTAATATATAAAACAGAAATATTAATTAAATTAGTTTTAGTACCTGCCAGAACCAGTTAATTTGCTTGCTAGTTCTGTTATAATGTCGATAAATTGTGTGCTGCTGCCAGTCATCAACATCAATCTCTTGCATCCCACACAGCATAAGTTCAAGTTCACGTTCATCAAAATATTTTAACCATTCTAATGCTACTACTTCATTAAATCCATCTAACAATGCTTGAGTCTGTTCTTCAATACCACGCGTCATTCTCCATTCAGTCATTAATCTAATATATTCATCTTTGTTAGCATCAGTAACCTTCACTTTGTCACCATTTTCTATCAACTCATGATGTACAACTTGTCCAAGTACTTCAAAATCTACCCCAAAGTACATTTCAATATCACTTTCTTCTAAATTATTGTCACGTATCCAAACCAATGAGTTATAAAATTCTGGGTCAATAGACTCGATATCTTTCATGGTTAGTTTTTTGTTCAACATACGCTTGTAAAAAGGCATCGTGAAACCAGAATAAATGAAACGACCATGATATAAAGCCTGTAATTTTATTCATAATATATTGATATATTTTTTATAATTTAAAAGATATTTATTATTATACTTACCATAGCTATAAATCGTCCAATAAATTTAAAATATAACAAATGGTCTGGGTTTACATATGAAGCAGGATTAATTTGTAGACTATAATTATTTTTATTGGCGTATTCAAATAAACAGTACATTGGGTTGAGTACTTCGTGGGAAAGTAAGAAGAACCATTCCCTGTTGAATTTAATAAATCAATTATTAATACTGGTAATAAAATGTTTTAACAACAAATAGAAACTATGTACCGTGAGACACCACCATAATCTAAGCCTTCTTCACCACGGAATACTATATACAAACGTTTTCTCATCTCATAAGCGGCAGATCTCATTATTTGATGATAGGAATCCTCAAACAGTGTTTGTCTGGAAACTGTAATCTTAATATGACTTGATATTGCATTACTTTGACACAAATACCGGAACTGGCTTAATTTCCAACGGAATGATCTTTCATAAGCAGCAGGTACCCCATAAGGACCAGTTGAACTAAAATTATGAATATGTATGTTTACAATAATACATAATTGTTATGATTAATATATTTTTCTTTTTTACCATTGAATGGGTGGTACATGGTTACGAGGATCTTCAAATGTAGTTGTATGTGTATTATGATCAACAAAATACCTAATTCCATCAGTAGTTTTTCTTACTTCCCAACCAGTTGGTAAATCCGAATTATCAATAATCAACTCAGTTCTAAAAAATAAATTAACTTTAAAATATAATCAACAAACTATTTTTTATTTATTTCATACCCTTGCGTACGTGGATCTTCCCACTGGGTAATGCGACTTTTATGATTAACAAAATAACATCTACCATCTGGTTGGACACGCTTTTCCCAACCATTAGGTAACTGTCCCATACGATCTTCCTCTTCAACAACAGGATTTGGTGGAACTCCTGTAGTTTGTCTACTATTTGGTCCTGAACCTGTTCCTAAAGCATGCTAAACATTCCATACCAAAATAATTAGTTACATAGAAAATTATAAAACATTTATATATTTTACCTGAGGATAAAGAAATCTTTGATTTCCTTGTTGAACTACATGAGCTCTTTCACCTTGCCAATGTTGGTAATGTTGCAGTCTTTCAACATTTGGTCGTTGCCATGTTGTAGTACGAGTATTATGATCCACATAATAAATGCGCCCACGGTTATCTCTTCTTAGCTCCCAACCAGCAGGTAATGGTTGTGGTCTTTCCCAAGAAGTTGATTTTGTGTTATGATCCACATAATATTGTCGTCCAAATGCATCAAATCTCATTTCCCAACTACAATATAATTTATAAATTAAATGTTCTGACATAAAAATAAAATATTTTCACACACCCAACAGGCAATGGTTCTTCTATTGGTACTGTAACAGGACCATTTTGATGATGAACAGTAATTGTTCCCTCTGCAGAATTATTGTGTACTGATGACGTTTGCGAAGCCCGAATGTTATTAGTTAATGCATTATTTACAAGATTAGTTGATACATTCATGTCTAAAATGTATACAAATAAACTTTATTAAAAATCTTTTATAAATGGATCATAATAAAGATCATATATTACCTATAGTCGGAACAGGTGATGCAACAACAGCCGTTGTTGAGGTACGATTACGAGCTCTAACTCCGTTACTAAAATTTCCATCTGATAATCCTATTGAATAATAAATCACTTGAATTAATATTTCTTTTATATATTAAGTATAATTACCTTGATGACTATTAGTACTAGTTCCTGGTTCTCTAGATGGATTCGAAACCTGAGACATATCAATTTGAAAACCATGTAATATCGTAATCAATTCCCCAACTTTAACCAAATTGTGGGATGTGGATGAACTTGATGTTAGATGATCATGATGACGAGTTCGCATCAAATCAATGGTTAACTCCAAATTATCACAGACACCATTATAATTACATAAAATATCATAAAGACTAATACTCTTTTCAGCTATAAGCACATCTTTTTGAAATTTACAATAATCTAATACACGATAGTGTAATATTGAGTATGGAGTAACAAGTCTAAAAAAAATATATATATATAAATATAAAAATATCAACTATGATTAACATTTAAGTTTATGTGATATCTATTAACATACACAGTAAATTCTTCATTCCATTTCGGTTGATATGTATTTTTTATAACTTCAGTTTTATTCCTTTTGAAATCATCAACAATAAGTTCAACATATGGATGCGGTTTAATCAATCCACCATTATTTTTTAAATCTGCACTTTCAACTAAAATAGCAATAAAAATCAGATTAAAAAGGAATAAATAAAAATATATATATATTATGTTGTTTTGCAATTTTTCAGTGATTTTTCAAAAGTTATTCTCTTTAATGGTGAATATAATCAAGGTTAAGTATAATTACCTATAACTTTAATGATTGTTTCCTACGTGATATAGTTTTAAATTAACAATTTATATAAATAGTAGCATAGATGGTGTAGTTTTAATACAAATTCTGAACTTACTTGTTACAATGAGTTGAAAAATTTGAATTTGATTTGAAGGAGCAATCACTCTATCTTGAGTCGATATTGAACAATTAGATAAATTATCTACAATAGTACCCATGGCAACAACAATTTTTCCTTACAGTGACTTAAAAAGCATTAAAAGTCTTAACACAATTCTTTTTTTGCTCACCTAAAAAAAAAATTAAAATTAATTATCAATAAATTTAATTAATATTCATAATTAACAGTGTATTAAATGTAATAATTAATTTAAATTTAACGTCTGGATGATAAATGCCTTACATGATGAGAAATAATTAGGAACCAATATATTATACTTGAATAGCTAACCTAACCTAAAACTAATTTGAATTACCTAAATAAATTAAGATTAAAATTATTGTTTAAATAGGTAATATAAAAAATTAGTTTAGGTAGTACCTATAGATTATGTTATCATATTACAGATGATCATAAACTAATATCAAAGATTAATAAAACAATATAACACTTCTTATATAATGAATATGAAGGTCAAATAATATAATAGATCTACCTAGGAATAGCATTAAACAACAAATATGTCACAAAATAAAACGTTTAGTATGGGGTTTATAATCAACTACTTATATAATTTATGGTTAGATCTAAGAATTTATGCACTTATATGGTCAAAAATAAAGAAAAATGAACAATTTTGAATTATGCAAAATTATTATTATTATTATAGCTTGCACTAGTTGTAGGTACTAATAAATAGTAGAAATGGTAGAATTTAATAAATAAAAATAAATAAACTTACAATAGACATGATAAATAAACGTTTTATATAAAAATAAGTACATAGGTACATATATAAATACTAACATACAAAATAAAATGCATAATTTTCAAAATAAAAAAAACTAGCATTTAGTATTTATAGTGTCATGAAATACATTTATGTTATTCTTTCTGAATATAGAATACACTTTATTGATATACCTACCAGCAAAATAACAGAACTCAGAAACTTGTCTATGATTGATTATAATAACAAGTGAAACAAACTAGGTAATTTACATTTAGTACTTATACCAAACTGTGTCTATTATCACGACTACCACCCAAGACTACCTCCGTTATTACGACTAGGTACCATAGTTGTTTTGTACTTATTGTTTTGTTTTAAAAATGGTAAAATGATATTTTACATAAAATGTTAAATGTAAGAAAAAATTATAATAGAGGAAATTGGATTTTTATTGTTTTTAAAATTTCAGTGAATTACTTTCTCTAACATTTTGTATCCACATAAATTCAGCTAAATATGATTTTAGATGATGTCTAACTTTCATTAGATAAGACTACTGCAAAACAGTCTACTTTCCGTTACCTGAGAAACATCGGATTACAAAAAATAATAATATAGATATATAAATACCACAGGGGTGGCCAAACTTAAAAATTCTAGCAAAAAAATTGAAAAAATCAATTAATCCTTAATAATTAGTCTAAATTTATTCATTTTATAGTAAGATTAACATAAAAATAATATTTAAATAATCATAAAGAAAATACAATATACCTAACAGTGGTAGGTACAGAATTTAAATATTTTAAATTTAGGTAATAAGCCTATTACCTATAATGCTTTTAAGTATTTATTATTTGTGATGTTGGTAGTTTATCATTCTTAATTAAAATTGGCTACTTCAACTATAGTCTGTCCAACAAGAGAATGAGCCGATTTTGCGCATCCTCCTGCACCTCCCTGCTATCGAAACCGATTTCCCAATAGCAGGATGATGTTTGGGGATGTGCAGAAAATTCGATTTTGATCGGCCTGCGGCGCGTTCTCTCACTGAACAGAGTATAGAAGCATTTTTTGTATGTTTGTACCAAAATATTCTATACTAATGTAAGCGTTAAAAATATGATTATACATTATAGTAATCGTGGGGTTGTTTTTTGATTTACAGTCATATAATATATTACCTATAAGAGTATTAGGGTATTTTACCTATAAAAAATGAATATGTGAAGATTCTGAAAGTGTTCATCTGGGTATCATATAATAACTAAATCAATAAACAATTGTGATAAGTTAAACTTATGATCAATTTTTATCAGCAATAAAATATGATTATATAACATACTAATTGTAAGGTTTTTTTTTTTTTTTTGACGTCATTTATCTCTCATAAATTTCAGTGTTGTTCGGTTAGGTATGTACCGGAGTATGTACTTACAAATAATCTAATTCTTAGTTATGTTTGAACGTTGGTATTTTACATTAGTATAATGATTCTTTATTGTTGTTTTAGTCATCAAATAGGTGAATCGACTATGTTTTGTCTTAGAATAACTCAACCAGAAAACCCATTTCGTTAACTCCAAAATAATAGGCCTACCTACCTAATCTTCAAAAATATTATTGACGGGATAATTATTGTGAAACAAACTGCTAACTATATAACTCAAGTAATACCACTATTACGTATCAAGCGAAAACCAACTTACCCTATGATACAATTTCTCTGTAAAAAAGAAAGAAGTTGTGATAAGAGAGAAAACAAATCTTGAAAATGGATTATGTTCTCATGGTCTTTGAACACTCGAGTCTAGCACAATATATTTCTAAAGTATAGTAAAAAAAGATAAGACTAAAGAGTAGATAGAACAGAAACACGTCAACTTAAAGCGTTATCATATATTAACATTGTCTCGAACACTCAACAGTCGCCCTGACCCAGAAGCGACGATGACTACCTATGCCATGGTCATCATCAGGGCCAGCCGAGCACTGACAGTAGACGAGATCAATGCGACACGGAATTATTTTTATTTCGGTCAACCCGTGACGCGGAGCACACGATAAGTGGCTTACTGACATCCCATCATAGGTACCTGTTCGTAGTCCGGTCGACAACAATGCGAACGACAGAAAACCACGTAATAGGTAGGTAAAACAATCAAAATGAAAGAGAAAAAAAACAACGTCAGTAAACGACGCTTAAAATGTCGGTGGCGGTAAAGAGGCTAGGGGGGAGTGGCACTTACCGTGTATTGACAGCGGCTCGGCGAGAGCTCTCCAACACGATATTGGCTCGGAACCGGTGGTCGGGTCGGTCGGTCGAGGTGAAAAGTCGTCTCTTCCGGCGTTGTCGACGACTACGTACTACGACGACGGCGGACACGGTGACGCCACGAGTGTTCCATCGGCGGCGGCGCGCCGAACGAAGTGCGACGGTCGTGTTCGCGGAACTCTACCGGCGGAGGTCTCGGCGACCCGTACCTAATCGTTTTTGTATTCACCACTGTCGATTTCGATTACGGTCTTACGAGCAGACGGGCGACAGCGATCACGGCTCACGCTGACGAGTGACGACGACGACGACGACGATCGGCGGTGCAATAAATTGCGCTGGTACCTACCTATATCGTACCGTAAAATACAATAACGTTACGGAACGATAACGACAACATTAACAATATATTATAATATTATTATCCGCCTATGGGTGATTATTGTAAATCGTAATGACGACAATATAATAATTATTGCGGGCGTGCGTGCGTGCGTGGGTTATATTTTCCAAACTGCACCTCCACCGCCAGCAGCTGCAGCTACGACGGTCGTTTGACGACCGGAGAGAGAGAAAGTGCGTTTCGGGACGCAAAACTCGCGGCCAGGCGGACGAGATAACAACGCTACGTCGCTTACACGCGCGCGCGCACAAAAAATGCACACTCACGCTCGCCAGCACACACACACACAAACGCGCACGTCTTTGCGCGCTACTGCCGTGTAGATTGTGCTGTTGCACAATAATTTGCGCGGCGACCCGCTGCTCGCCGCGTTCCTGTACTGTTTTCGGTGATTTTTTTTTTTTTTCCGTTTAATTATTTCTTCCGACACGACAACATCAATAATATTAACTATCCATTACGAGACGACGTCGTCAAAATGGGGGTGTATAAATATGTCGTCGATAATTAATACTATTATCATTAATATAATCGTGTAAACCACATTTCCGGAGTCTCACGCGATAGTATATCACGACGTCGTGGGTATCCTACCTACGTATCATCGTTCTAGAGTAATCATTCAATGATTGTTTTTTGATTACTATCCGTTCAGGCGGTGTTTTTCGAGTAGCTCGTTCGCAGTTCGTACACCATCGATTTCGAACCGTACGGGTATACCACTACGGACGTTCGCACTACCCACGTCGGGTGAACTGGGCGTGTTCGTCGCGACGCGGTTCCCGACGACGACGGCCGAAACGTTCGGACCGTCGCGTATCGCCGTGTGTGTCGACCAGCTGTGTGGCCCACGTCTCACATATAATATACGAATAGCCTTTGAAATAAGATTGACTTTGTATAATGTTCAGACTAAAAACTATGAACAATAAGTCGACATACGATTGTGCTGACGAGAATATAGGAGAAAAAAGCCCCTTAGCAACAAACACTAAACGTTCAATGATTATACTTTAATTGATATTAATTAATATTTATTTGAAAATGAATAATAATAACACGATAACACATACATGATGTTATTATTACTTACATGAGTACTTAATTACATTTCTATATTATATTACTCGATGCCTAATCCCTTCAACTTTCGTCTTTCAATCAAAAACTAGTGGTGGGATTATAGGGAGTTCACAATTATTAACTACTAATTAGCAATATTAATTTTACTATTACCTACTATAGAAAACAAATGAAATAAAATGTTATATGAATATATATTGTATGTAATAATTTACCTATAAATGGTCGCAAGGGCGTAGCCAGGATTTTTGTTGGGGGAGGGCACGTATTTATATACGATTATTTTAGGTACCTAATTGAATCACTTAAATATTCGATATTCAACATATTAAAAATATCTACTTAATATTTTGATCAGGGGAGGCATTTGCCCCTTAGCTGTCCCCTCTGGCTACGCCCTTGTATGTCGCACAATAAAATAAATATACCTAATGTTGAATTTTTTTCTAGAAAAAATATAATCTGTATTGCAGGTATAATATAAGTGTATGTGGTTTAAAATAAAAGAACACGAGAAATGTAGGTACTTTTTGGTTATCGTTAGGTATATTTTACTTCATTTTTCCCCCTTTTGTATATTTTAATAAACTTGGAAGGCTACCTGGAAGTGTAAGAGATGATAGGTTTTTAATGAGTGAATTGTTATAGGAAAAAAGACGGTTATGAAATTTTTTATAAAAATATTTAGCTTATTCGTGAATTGTTTAGTTATAATCCGTATTCCGTGTGAAGAGTATGATTATTGATTAAATATATATGGAAATACATTTACTTATTTTCTTATAGCAATATTCTGAAAGGATTGAATTTTATTAAAATTGAACATTTTAGCATTTCCCCATGGCTGGAGTCCATAAATCCGGGTAATCTACTTTTTCGCCAAAATCATTAATTGAGGTATAATAAAAAAAAGTTTTCGTTCTATCGTTCTTATAAAATAATATAATAATACAATGAGTACCTAGGTACCTATAAGTAAAATTGAATTCAATAGGTAGCATTGTTTTCTAATGATGTGGTTTAGTGCCATCAAAAAACCTACCTATTAGGTATACTAAAAAAATTCATTATTTTTAATGGATTTTTTTTCCAAAAATTAATAGGACTGAGACTAAAAGATTAACCATATTATTGGCATTAAAACAATGAAATATTTTTTTATTTTGGAGAACTTAATCGTCCGACTATAGGGTAGGTATTTAGTATCTATGCTAAATTTCAGACTGGGCGTACATGCTTACAAATAAATCCAAATTCCGAAACGAATAAAAGTTTTTTTTTTAAACATATTAGGTACATCGTTCATCACTGTCGCTGTGTTGGTGTTAGGTTTTCTTTATATTTAGGTGATAGGGTGATAGGCATATCGTATACACCAGCAGTGTAACGATACCATCACCTCGGTGGCATTTAAACATTTTAAAGGTAAAACAATCTTTCTTCGTTTTGATTAATGGCGTAATTCAGAAGAAAATTGCAAAAAAAATAAATGTTTTAATAAGTAAAAAATACTTAGGATGTAATTTGTGAAATGGAAGTTTCACTGTATTAGAAATAACAATACTTTTCATTGTATTTTATTTAAAAAAAAAAAAAAAACTAAATTTATAGCAATCTGTTTTTTTTGGGCGCGCGCGCAGGTGTGTGTGTGACGTGTGTTCCATTATCTACCTATGTCCTATATATAAATATTAAATATATATTATTTACCTGTCATAACATTCATATAGAAGAATAAAATATAATTAAAAATGTTCAAGATTGTAATATGCAAATTGCATATTATTTAAAATTACTGAAAAGTATTTTTAGTGTTTATATTGTGTGATTAAATTGAAATCTGATATTTTTAACATTATATTATTATGATAATATTTCAAATAAATTGATTTTTTCAAACAAATGCTTTGATTAAGTATTGTTTTATTAATACTGTTATTGATTTTGAATTAATAAAGAAAGTTATATTATGTAATATAATATTCTGGAATATTTTTTACTTAAAAATTAGCTTAAACTAGTTAAACTAGAACAGTTTTTTAAAAAAATTCATTTTAATCAAAATAATATATAATAAATGGAATACAATAAATAAATACAAGATTAAAATCTCTTATAATAAAATACAATATGTACGTATAATTTATTACATAACTTAAAATATACTTTATAATAATATGGCGTGTAGGTTTTTTTGTTTTTGTTTTTGAGTTTTGAGGATTTCTAATGTAATGTCTGTAACAAATCAGTAGAGTAGAATAGGAAAAATTATAGATTTATTAAGAATTTAATTTATACAAAAAATCTTAATTGAATAAAATATTCAACCAAGACATTAACAAATAACAATTCTTTATGAATTCATGTAACTTAGAAAACTTTCTAATACAGGGGTTCTCAACCTGTGGTACATGGAAAGCTCATAGGCGGTACGCAAATAAAATCTCCTTTCATAAAAAACATAAACGTATGTACGTATTATTAATACCAAAAAAAAAGCAAAAAAATGATCAATGGTACGTACAATTTTTCAAACTGTGTAGATTGTATGAAAATACAAAAAGGTTGAAAACCGCTGCTTTAATACATTACCACTCACATCAAAAAATTTTATAAGTGTATTAAAACATTAAGAAGACACTACACTACTACAGGAACTAATGTCTGAGTGGTTATAATTTATCATCTGTGTCTATAAAATGATAAAATACAAGAATTTACTTACAAATGTAAAATAAATAAATTTTTAATTTACTTTCAGTCTCAATATTTGCTGTCCATAATTAGTACAGATACTAAAATATGTCTATTCTAATAACAGATATC
>VUJU01004626.1:0-10919 GCA_009835225.1 Aphis craccivora
GTATATTATTGTGGTCAAATTTTCTAATTAAAGAATTATATAAGGTAGAGTAATAGCTAGTGGCGATTGAATGAAAAAATAAAAATATACATCGTAAAAAGTTTTATTCATTCGGATGCAGATCTCGCGGTTACGGTCTTAATTGATGAAACTTATTTTATATTATTCACAAGAAATACTCATGTGGAAATATAAAATACTCGTATTTATTCCATAATACAATAGATAGGTATTTGCGATTTTTATTTTATTATTTAACAACCGACCAATTAAATACCTAGTTTCTATATTAAAAATGTTAAAATATGTAAAAAATGTATAATGTTAGTTATTGGTCTGATTACATTATTGTAGTGTGTGATGTACAATTTAATATATATACTGTATCATTTATTCGGAACTAAATTAATAAATTGACATTATAGATTATCGAACTATTATCTGAACAGAAAACCATCTTGCCTACAAGGACACGTTGTTGAAAAAACAACATTTAAAACCAATCTTAGATCAAATAAACGCAATAGAAATGATATCGGCCACATATTATATTTGACGAATTCATACGTGTAGGTAAACAATAAACCGATATTATTGGTGATTTAGTTTAAAATATCCAAAGGAATCATATTAATTGTTGTGAAATCTTTTATCAGTCTAAGAGGTAGTTACTATTATATTAATAAATTTGTATCGTACATTATTTAATTCGATAATATTAGGTGTATGAATTAAAGTCCAGCCTTATGTAGGTTTAATATATTTACCTGACAATGCTTTTATGTATTTCTTTTATACTAAATGTAGTATTTTTATATAGTTATACAAAAATGAAATATAGGCAAGGTACTATACAAGAGCAAAAACTAAAGTGCGAATTTCGTAAAATACTTTCTTATTGCACACTAAATTTATAATACGATTTTACGAATGTACCGTGTAAATTGCAATCATCGATCTATCATTGTTAGACTCTTTGTTTATCAGTCAGTGAGTTGTCAAGTAATAATATTATAGTCATTCTGCTTGGCGTTGACCGTGAGACTCTTATGATTATGTGAACAGTATATTATCATGTAGGCAATCCACCCGTGGTGGATTGCGGACCCCGCGATATGTATAATTTTGTAATATCTAACCCATTAAGTTTCAAAGTTATATCATTTTTATTTTTTACTATACTGTGGATAAAATACAATAATTATGTGCCATCTCGTGATTTTCATATTGTTATGTTAGTCTATTGCTGTTATTTTAAGATTTACCGTGGACATTGACTTATTTCGCTAATTCTTATTTTTGTTGTTATGGTTTTTGAGTTTTGACAAAATATAAAACAGGTCTACAACTATTATATTCAATCATAACCAACAGCAACCTTAAAATAGTTTATTTTCTTACTGGACAGTGACGTCATTGCATTACATATCATTACATTTACATAAGCATCTTTATTCTCTTGCCGATAAATAATAATAATAAAAAATTGTTACTATGGTTACCGAAAATAAAATAATAATAATAATCTACGTAACAGTAGGCAAACTTTATGCTTCTAACATCTATTTAAATAATTTTTTTTTTTTTTTTTTGACTTTTCTCCTTTGATGGCTCATCTACAACACACCGAGTACTTTCGTTTAAAAAAAAAAAATGGTGAAAATCGGCCCGGTAGAACTTCAGATATAACTGTCACAAGAAATCGTCTCACGTTTTAATAATATATTAAGATAAATTAACGCCATTCGGCTTTTGTACAACAAAATATATGTATGCAGATATAAACATAAAAAATTTAAATATGATTGTGATAATAGAATAACAAAATAACAAATACAAACAAACGTTGATGTTGTGTTGGTACTAGTACTTAACTGTTATTGGTTGTGAACATCATTCTTATTGTTGGGGAATTTTTATCAAAATTCGTTGTACATACTGATGGATAAAAAGAAACTTGTGATAATTTATACTTTATAATATAAAGTTTATGTGCTATCTTTATTCGTGGTCTATACTACAATAAATGATCATGTAATAAAAAAATAATATAAAATATTAATTTCCTTCTCTTTGGCTAATAATAAAGAATAATTCATTTCAGTAGGTACCTTATTCTTTTTTTTAAATATGTTTCAATTTCATTATTGAATATTATCTTATACATATTCTTAAATAAATAATATCATAATCAAACATTTTTGAGGAGGTTTAATAATATCTTTTTCGTGTATAATGTTTATACTTTATTTTAGTGTATAGTAGACGTTTTTTGTTAAACCATTTTATGAAATAGATTTTTGTTTTGTAAACCAATTTAAAAAAAAGACCATTTTTAGTTGGTAAAAAGGCAACGTCAATCGTATAGGAACGTAATAAATATAGTTTATATACCTACTTTCATGAATCATGCCCTATTTTGTAATAAATGTTACTACCAAGAGTTCTAAATTATGGAATAAATTACGTGATGTCGATCTCTGTAGTAATGGACAATTAATCAGAAACCGTTAATCACTCGTCGAGATTGATCCCTCGTGTGTAACTTCTAATGCAGCACAAATACTCGTATACTATTTCAGACGTTTCAACAATTTATTTTCTGTTTTTAATAATTCTTCTCGCCGACTTTATATGTACGTGGACACCGATCATTCTTTATACTTGACGGATATGAGAAACTCGTATGTAATGTACAGTATGAGGTACTTAAATGCGTATTACAATAAGCCATTAAGGTATTTACAAGAGAGAATAGAAACGCTGCTGAAACATTATTGCGAAGAACAGTCGTATTCGTACGGGGTGGATTTTCTGCGCATAAGATATATCATACTATAATGTCTTATAGTATTATACTGTCAGTGATCGGCGTGATCTATTATGCGTGTAAAATTATACCCACGTATATAGATTTAATTCTTCGTGGGTTTAATCTCGTGCACCATATGCTACTCGTCGTCGTTTTGTTATATTCAGCAATTGTATTATTAGGTACGTGTTACGTGTAGTACGCATTTAATGTACAATAAACCTATTCTTGTAGTAGAGTTTGTCGGAAAAATTCACAAGACTCGTGTACAATGACGATTCATAATAATCATAATATAGATAATATACGACTGTACGGTATAACGACGTTGCTATTACGTGAATGGTGGAACACTTGGTTTTCTTCGCATTAAACTGTAATATGTATCAAATGTATGGGTATAATATAAATATGTGACTATCAACAATATACAGACAGTTGTGTCAGCCAAAAAACAGCCAACATCACCTAAGTTCAGAGATACTTATTTTCAGATTGATTTCCAAAACACAATTTTTTCAGTATACAATAATTATTTAAAATTAATCAGCCGGTTATATATTACTCACATGCAATATATCGAACTCTTCGATAGTTAATTTCTAAAAGGCAATAATTTTATGAGAATAAACGATTAGTGTTTGGCAGTACCTATTTAATATTCTTAATTTTTTTTTTTTAAATTATGTACCAAATATAGATTAATTAGGAGTTATTAATTTTGTGTTAATTAATAAAACACTAAAGTTTTAATAAATATAGGTATATTATATAATAAAGCGGAAATAATTGATATAAATATAATATATACTTACCTATTATGGACTAGGGTCTACCAAGTTTTGAAATTAAATTAGAAGTTTATTAAAAATATATATATTTGATAGTTTTAATGGATTGTATTTGAGATAAAAGTGTTTTTGATTTTTAAGGAAGGGGAGCAAAATAAAATGTTTGCTTCCGCCAGATGGACTCTCGTCCCACCCAAATGCCACTTATTATTATGACCTGAACGATGCGCTAGGCTCATATATATATGCAGTATAATTATTACGTGCCACTATTCATAGTACATAAATATATAATATAAGAGGCTGTAGCAAAATTATATTTCATGGCTGTTTAACCCCAAAAAAATGTAAATATTTAAATTATTTTTTTTTTTTTTAAATAAAAATTTGGTGAAATGAAATACAATTACATCGGTATTCGGTGTAGGTACATATTTTAAGTATCGGATTACTATAGGTACAACATAATATCTTACACCTATATGCATCTATAGTAATTGTTTAGAATTTATATATACATGTTTAATATATTATTATGTATAATATTCGAGTCACGTCGTATATTACATAATAATAATGTAAAAAAATATTAACTTACACCGTAATTTTTCTAAGCAGATAGACGACACACCCACGTCATGTCACAACTTGTCACAGTTGTATACTATACATTTTATATAGGTACTATACTTAAAATACGGTATTATACACTATACCTTAGAGAATATAATATGTATATGTCCAACGAATGCAAAAATGTTTTGCTTTGAAAAAAGGCGATCTATAAAAGGCATTACATTTTATTAAAAAATAATTGAATAAATAACTGTTTTATTATGATATTACATACGTAATATATTCTGTAAAACTGCATGGGTAAAAATGATATAACAATAATAATTTATTAGAGAATAAGCGTATAATCACGATTCACGGCTGATATATTATATATATATATATATAGGTACAATCTCCGAAAATTCTGCAGATGCTGTAAAAATCGTTAGGTGGAACTATATTTACACATTTTCGTACGCAAATTTTTGTATAAACCGGGCTACCTGATATTTTAAAGCTGATTTATTCATATATGTATACTGCAGAAAAATGTAGATAACCATCAGCCCGCACCAAACTGTTCAAGCAGATTAATTAATTAATTAATTAATTTTCTAGCTTTTAGTAAACATAAACATTAAACATAAAATAATATTATATTATATTTCTCTTGAAAAAATTGAATAATATTCGTCGTTTTATCACGTTCTACTCGCTACCTACTGCGTTTTACTATTTTTTTTTTTTTACTGCGGACATCGCGTTTTTATAAAAAAAATTACTATAAACGTATATTATGTACGTGTTTTCGCTTTTAAAATTTACAAGCATCCCGCAGCTCTCGGTTAACGTTGTAAAATTTACGCGCGTATGAGATACCACAACAATCATAGTATAAGCACGACGGCGCGTCGGTGCCCATAAGGGGTGGTTTACGTGAAATGTTTTAACACACCCTTTTTTTTTTAAAAAAATTTGTGGTAACTTGCCTTTAACGCCATGAACTAGCTCGCTCTAATTTATACTTTTAATGTTTCGTCATAGTATGAAAATAATATAATTTGGCGATTGTTTTGCAGCAGACGGTTTCTTGCCATCACGACTCGCGCAGCTGCAGCCGCACACGCCACACTGCGACCCGCGGGCGGTGAATGCCCGTCAACTGTATTATGCTGTCGTACATGGCGCCATCGGTGAGCGACAAACCGCCAACGGTGCCCAGCCGGCTGGCGCTGGAACACAAGTCGGCCACGGCGTACCACCGGTTCAGCCGGCCGGCGTCCGGCGTCGGGTTCAACGTGCAGCAGCTGGACGGTCAACAGTCGCGCGAGGGGTTCGGCGCCCTGCCCGCCCCGCCCGTCCGGCGAACCATGGTCAAAGAGGACAGCTCGGGCAGCATCACGTCCAGTATTATCACCGACGCCGTGCTGCCGGCCACGCACGAGAGCAAACGGCCGGCCACCAAACCGGCTGCGTCCAAAAGGTCAGTTTCTTTCGTTTTAAGTTTAAGTTTAGTTTTACGATTTACGGTCACCGTTTTTTTTTTTTTTTACTGCCAACTCGCTGTGCAGTAGGTAGTATAAGCTACAGTCTTGATTCCGACGAGGAAACGCGTATTATTCGGCTCTTGAAAAATCGTAAATCGTAAATTTATTATTTCTGATTCGAGGTCCGTCAAAGTGTACTTATGATAAATTAATAACGTATTTAAATAGATGGTAAGTTTTATTGATCACGCCTTGTACAGACTAGGAGAGCTTGAGGATAATTCCACCTCCCCTTATTCTGGAAATATCATCTAACATATTGTTATTAAATCTTATTTATAATGTTATATCTACAATTGATTATGTACAAAAAATTATAGTTTGAAAAAAATGATGCTACTGTGTTATTATTTTGTAAGCGTTCAATTAGCGACTATTCAACCTAAAAAAAAAAATAAATAATTATATCTTGAAATAAATCTCTGATTATCCGTAATTGTGTACGTTTTATCTCTACGCTGCATCAAATACATTTAATATTAAACCGTCGTCATCGATCGTAAAACTTTTACGTAAATCCAATTGACTGGGGCATCTGTGTATAATATAGATGCATATAGCCCGTGACCGGGCATCAATGCAGGTTCTTCGTACAATTTCTAACGTGCAATAAATTATGTGTATTATATTTTGTTATGAGGCGTTTCATAATTCACTTCACCGACTTGGGTCATAGTAGGTTTACTGGAGCTAACACATAGATACCGTCATCATATTATTATATTCTGTTTATTATTACAACAATAATGGTTTTCATTTATCCTGAGTACTTCGATGAACGCGTTCCGTTTCTGATTTCGTGAACATACGAGTATATAAATAACTGTAAAAAAAAAATTAACGCCATACATCGCTATACGAATTCGCTCTACGTTTACGAACACGCTCCGATACGGTTCGTTTTGTATGGTTTTATACAATATTATGTCTTATTCCATATCATTATGAGTATTATTCTTCTCCGATTCACCTAAGGGTATTAAGATGAATAAAACATGCATTAATTTAACATACTATAGAAAATGATTATTATTTTTTTTTTTTTTTTTTTATTATGCATCATATAGATAAACATTAAACACCCTACTCATATCTACTTAAAAAAATGTATTCGAAGCTTGTGAGGGAGTAGATAATTGTGTAGCAATTATAACTATAATAACAAAGGAACAATTTTAAATAATTAAAATGAACACTACGAAAAACAAAAGTAATATAATAAAATATCAAATGGTTTCAATTCTATCACACTTGTTTGTTATTATTGTTATTTGCATTTGAATACCGTCAAGTAATTAAACTTTACCAAACAACACCACGGAATGCACATTCTCACTAAGACGTTATTATTTTAAGAAATAGCCATTTATAAACTGTCTTCTTTCCATTTAATAAGCTACAAAATTAATATTTTTCTTAAACAACGTTGGAATTTGATTAAAATAATCTTAACCCAGATAGTGTACAAAAGATTTCACAAATAATTTTTTATTTAATTTACTAGTACTAGTAGCACTTATACCTACGTATTGTATGCTCTATTTTTTCTTATATGAGAAAAATCCACTATGTTGTTTTTGAAGTTAATGCATTAGGTACATTAGAATGAATAATATTTTATTTCTCTCATATAAGTGCCTTAGTAGAAAAACACTTAAATGTTTATGATTCAGTTTAGTTGAACCTTCTAAAGTTTAAAGGATCTTTTTGTTTAAAATTAGCTTTAATATCATTTGTATTTCTGTATACATTATAATGTTTAACACATTGTATGATGCGCAATAATATAATATGTAATATAACAGATGCTTAATACGGTTAAGTACTTGAGTTTCAAAGATAATATCTAAAAAAAAGTCCACTATGATAATAGGTAAGAATGTAAGATGTATCTTATAGTAACTTGGACGTAAGCCACCAGTCATGTAATTTGTGTATCAATAAGTTGCGTCGCTAACGAGAAAATGTTGTTATATCTATATTATTTTAGCGATGGCTAATGCACCACCAGCAAATATGCCAAAATAATATGAATCGATATTATATACTTACGTTTTTACGTATTAATATAGCTGATCTAAAATACTGAAATAAAATAAGAAAAACAATATATATATATATATATACTATATAGGTTATTGGTAACCTAACCTTAGGTACTCTTAATTATACAAATATACGTAACTAATTTTGATTTCTCCGATGTGAATTAACTAAAATACTTCTCCAAAATGTAAAATGTAAATATAAAAAATAGAAGTATAGTAAATGCAATTTGTATGATATTAATTTTATAATATGTTATATTTTTTTAGTTTAAAATTAATTTTGTTCTGTTTCACTATTCAGTAATCAGTTTTTACTTTTTGTTTAAATTTATTAAGTACCTACTATTTTATAAAACAATAATAGTATGCTTTAGTGCTTTACGTTAAATAAATCGATTAACTTAAATCTATCAACTCATTGATACCCTTTACTATTATATTATAACCATTTCAATTATATTAGGAAAATAAACCAAAACGCAACTTTTGCCTATAATTGAACTGAAGATATCAAGTTCCGTCTGAAGTAATCGGGCGCAATTTACCGGATCTTATCAATTTGAGACGCAAGTAGACAGTAATAGTCTAATATCGTGTGTTCACTGTTCATATTATATACCTATTATTACTACAAGGAAAATGTACCACAGTTTTCTGTATCGTGTGTTCGTTTAGAAAACGTTTAAAATTCCTTGTTTAATCGACATTCGTGTGCTCGGAATTGCCTGTAGGCCTGCAGTGTTGCGCGTGTAGAGTGCAATTAATCGCCATTATTATAAGAACTATTATTTTTATTGTGTGCAGCTATCGTAATATAACACGCGATCTGATTAAGAGTGGTTCAGACGCGCACACGCCATACGAATAAAAATTCAAGAGAGTTTTTGATTTCGTTGTGAAAAAGAAAGAAAAATCCACACTTATATATAAGTAGAGGTATACTTAATTATTATATTGTGGTCATATATACCTATGATATAAGTAAAAAAAAGGTTTTGGATGTCATCCGTTAAATGGAACCAATATATATATATATGTTTGTATAATATATATGTTTTAATAGCACATATTAATAAAATTATTAACTTTAACTATTTTTTTTAATAATTCCGTTTAGGATATGATTAAGTGGTCCATGGTGATTAGGTACTAAGTTTTAATAAAATGTGTAGTGAATATCAAAAATGAAAATACAGTTTTTTGACGTCCTAAATAGCCAATTTAAAAATTTAATTAAAAGAAAAATTTTGATGGTAAAAATATTTATCTAAATCAATTAGTTTATTTTTTAGAATTTTTTAAAATATCAATATTTTTTTGCATAAATTAATTTTAAGCGTTATAACTTCTTTCAAAATATTATTTTTGGAAATTTCCTGAAATGAGTATATTTCTTAAATATTTATTAATTATATAATTTTCACAATTTTTGTTGTACGTTTAATTAGCATCATTTTTTTTTTTTTTTTTTAGTCAGTTCTATCTGATACACCCTGTATATTTTGGCCATGGCCTTCTTATATTCTTATATTAAAAGTTGTTTCGTCGTATGTATAATACTTTAACGTGTTACATTATGATTATAAACTCAATTTGATGACAGCTCAGTATCACAAAATTATAAAACATAGGTAGGTACTTCAGTCCACATATCACGCACACATGTGTACAGCGTTAATCTTATTAATTTTTATTTGTAAAAATAAAAAAATCAAGATTTAAAATGTCAAGTTCTAGTACGTAATCACCAGTGAAAATAGAAAAAAATTATAAACTAGTAAGCTAATAAAGACAATAAAAGTACAATAAAGTGGTAATTAAAAATATGTGTACCTATACAGGTTACCAACATAAATTATTGACATACATATAGTTATATATTTTAACATATAATAACATATTTAAAGGATAATCATCCTATAGTTCACTTATGTTTTATTAAATATTTATTAATTGTTTATGCAATCCAGACATCCGATAACAATAATTTATCTAGAACAAACATTTTAATAAGTAGGGTAAGTAGGTATTTTTAGGCTTAATGTAGGAACTACACACTTATATATAGGTTTAGTATGTATTATTACTAGTGTAACCAATAGATCCCTATATAATTATACTATTTTAAAAAAACAGAAATAATTTTTCATCGTCAAGAAATAAAATATTATAACCAAAAAATGTTGTGTTGTGTTAGTTTTCAAAATGTATGTTAATTAGGCGACAGCAGTAAGGACTAGAGTTTTTATATAGTTGACTCGACTGTTCAGTCACTGGAGACCATTCGGGTTATATTAGTTCATACATTATTAAAGGTGTCAAGGGGTCCCGGGTTAATTTGGGTTTAAATTCTTCATCTAATATGACTATATTATAATATTGTAGATGAGATTAAATTTAAATTGCATATTACCTATGGTCTATTTAGTCTATATAATATCCAGTACCCGAAACTAATTGAAACCTAAATTATTTAAGTGATTGAAGTAGGCTTATTGTAGGCCTTAATTTTAAACGAACATTATATGACTTCAGTCGCTTGCTTCAGGTAGGTACTTTGTTATATTACATATTTAATACGAGTATACTGTACTACTATGTAGTTATTAATGTTAATGTTAAAGGTATACTACCTATTATTTTTAATTTTACGATTTTTAGTTAATATTATACTCGAAAAATGTATAAGAAGAACCAGTTATGAACTTTCTCTCTAAGCATATATAACTAAAACTGTCTTTGTACATACAATCAACGTTAAAAATTATCATAATATTTTGCAACAGAATGTTCATCTTTTGTTCTTTTAAAATATTACAATTATATACGTAACCTACAAACCATTATGGTATACATATTGACATATTGTACAGTGTACTGTATAGACATTTATTAGCAATTTATTGATTTTCAATCTTTATGTTAACAATGTAACCGTTAGCATAGTGTTAAAAATACCATTTATTTTTTTTTTCAATTCGTTGTCGAACTATCCAGAAAACAAGAGCACAAAAAAATGTTCAACCTTTTAGTCCCTAAGGATTTTCAAGACCCCTCTTGTTATCGCCTATTGAAAATTGTAGAATAATACTTATAAAGGGACATAAATTGTTATTGTGTTGCTGATATATTTACATTGTCCGAATAAAACAACATCATTTTT
>VUJU01004627.1:0-17626 GCA_009835225.1 Aphis craccivora
ATAATTAATAACTATTATGAATTTCATTAGATTAAAATTCCAGATAAAATAAATAAAAAGGTGTACCTACTAACCTTGTACCAAAATTCTACTAGGTAGTAGGTAATGTAGGTATCGATAGTTTGCAAGAAAGCACGGCATGTTTTTTTTTATAAGCACTTGCACTGGCGCACTGAAAATTTTATTTTTGCCCCCCCCCCCGCCGATGAAATTTATAAAAAAAGCTACTAAAATGATCCACAAATTATTAAAATATAGACAAGACGACAACTAATTACGAGTAATTATTACTACTGTGATCGTTCAAATGTGTCATTTTTTCTTTCGCCAAAGATATGACTAGAACTTATATATATATTATACATAACAATATCGATAAAATATCAAAATAAACCAGAAGCATACTTTTAGATGTTTATAAAAGTTTAACGATTCGTCACAATATTAGCATTATAATTTATAAAATCCATTGAAATCGATGTATATAGCTATTAGCTACATGCCTACATGTACGTTGTCTAATAAAAAAATTAGATATTTATAATAAGTAAATATTATATTGCATTATTATAGAAGCGCGTCCATCGACAATGCGCATAACATTTTTATCTAAAAAATCGAAAATAACTGAGGTCTTCCGACCACAGTTTAAATCGTGTATAATATGAGATAAGTATATTGAATTTTGTTTTACAGTGTTATATCATATTGTACGTATAAATGTATAATACGGTAAATTAAATATAAAATGTATAAATAAATATTATACGACACACTCGTATAATATAATAATATAATTTATCCAAATAACACAAACACATTATCGGACGTCGCGTCATTCAGTAGGTATTCACTGGAAAAACCATACGACTACACGCCTAGATTCACCAGTTATATAGTATATTGTATATAATATAATAGTATTGTTATGTCTGTTTTAAAATAATAAATAATGTTGAATTTTTGAACCATTTTATAATAGTTACACATTTTAAATGAATAATTATCAACGGATATTTTAACTAAAATATTCGAAATGTTCGTATTACTATGGTTTATAAATAATATAAATAATTATGTATACAAATATTATTATAGATAATCATTTAGAGGATGTCAGCGCACTATTTGTTTTCTCTCTCTGGCCTACGCGCATCATAGACAAAACGCATTTACGCAGAATTATTTTTTCTATGTTTTTAAGTAATCTTAAAGTAAAATTATCCATTACAAAAAAGATAGATAATAATATTTTTGATGTAATGACATATCGATTTTATATTTTGTTGTTATTTGACTTTCAAAATAAACAAAATTATATTGTAAATATAAATGATGTTTGATCCCACATTTTGACAAATCGATATGTCATTCTCTCAAAAGTATTATTCTCTATCTTTTTTATAATGGGTGTTTTTACTCTAAGATTACTTAAAATCGTAGAAAAAATGATTTTGCGTAAATGCGTTTTGTCTATGTTGCGTGTAGGCCAGAGAGAGAAAACAAATAGTGCGCTGACATCCTCTTAATCAATATTCAATACATTTACATCGTATAGTTTGTATAATCGTACACCAGCTGTTGTTCTTAAAAAGTAAAAACCCACCATAAACTTTTTACAGAGGCGAATTCTTCTGGCATGCTCAGCATGCGCCTTATATAAGAATACAAACATGATTAGTATAAGCACAGCAATTATTTTAATCTAAAAGAAAATATTTTATCTAAAATCCTTGGAAATCTACATATTATTACCTGTTATATTATTATGACATAATATGTGAGTTAAGTAATAAGCAGGCTCAGTAGACAGTAATAATAATTTAATAATATCATGATGACCACTCTTATAATAAACTATTCAACGCCATATTTTTACTTTTTAGTAACCGACTCACGCCAAGCATGACGTATTGATAGTATAATATTATGTTTTTATAAACATTTTAATATTATTCATTATTCTTTATAATTTAGTGGTGTATTGCTAAAAATATTCATGGGTATTCGCCTTCTAGATCTTAGGTGTCAATGATATAATAACTAAAATTAAATCAAAAAACAATGTTTATCGCTTCTCTCGAATAAAATAACAACCAAATTATCTAATTATCAGATTACAAATATACAAGTATTTTTCAACAACTAACTGAATAAAAATTAAAAAGCATAAACACATTAAACCACAAAATGCCTTTTTATTTTAAATATACTCTTAAAATTAAATATATTATAGCTTTTAAAACCAAAATAGTCATAATATTATGCACTAAAAATGTTGGGTACCTAGGTACTTTATCCCAATTATTGAGAATTGTATTTTGTTACTCACATATTATCACAAAATTAACCATAGGAACTACACAAATTAGGCAAACTAATTGAATGTTTTATTTTCTTATCAAAAATTTGTCCATTTTTATTTAAAATATAAATTTCACAAGATTCGTGAATAGTGCTCACACTCAAGTTGTAGCTCTCGTACAGGTTTATCATTTTGACCAACAAAGAACTAAAAACAGTTAATAGGTAGTAAATTAGAACAGTAAGTTACTAACTGCCAGTAAACTTACTTGTAACTGATAAGTGATTGCTGTTTATAATGAATAATGATTGTAGACGATAGTTATTCTAAACAATTTTATTTTTTAATAAACATTGTTATAAAATACATAAAAGATTCAGAATTTAAGTACGGAGAATATTAAATAATATATAGGTACTTATACAATATTATACATGTATAGTGTATACATAATAATTATTATTATACCTACAATATACATTTACAAACATAACGAGTCAAAAATAGACATGATATACCTATATTTATATCGGTATCTACTATCTAATACTAGTAATTGGTTCTCAAAACGTGTTTTGATAATCAGCTAATAATATTATGATATTTAAAAAATAATAATGTAAAATAATACCTATACCTACTATCTGAGAAATGAAAATTACAAATATACCTACAGATTATTTTGTTTTTATCGCCGAAAATTCTATTAGGTATACGGGGCTATTCGGCCGTATACCTACCCGCGTATCGCCGTTTATTTAGACTTTAGAGAGTATACGCTAAAAAAAAAACTTGAGAAGTGAGTATACGAACGCCATATACCTCCGTATACCCCTCCCACAATACACCACTTTCATTGGACTTGGTTCTGTCTGCTCTGAGTACAACAATATTATGTAAATACGTAACTACCACAAATATGTTACACATTCATGATTCATTGTGTATTTCATTTTTTTTTTTATCACCCAAACTGTGTTGTCAAATATAAACAATTTTATTTTTTACAGCCGTTACAGGACTACAAATACTTACATTTATAATTCTATAATGTAGATAATAAGTTATATTATAGAAAAAAAACTGCTTTACTAATCATATCAGAATGATAAAAAACATAAACATATCCAGAAATAATGTTCTTTTTTATATCAGTCTCGCAGACACGAGTAACATTCAGTACACGCTAATTCATACAATATGTTCATAGCGAGCCACACGTGAGCAACCATCGACTAGTGATGATGTAAGACGAAGTAAAGTAAATTATAATTGACAGAAGGTGCCCGCTGATAACGTTTTTTAGGATTCATATTTCATATGTGCTTGCGATGATCCCGTAGTTTTGAGCCGGAGCTATACACTACGTCAGGGGTGGCCAAACTTTTTTTGGTCACGATCTACTAAAAATATACTTCAACTTTAAAGATCGACTTCTATAAAAAAATTTTATAATTGAATTACAATAATTATTAAGAAACGTCATGTAGGGCGCGTGGCCCTTAAAACAATTCTAACATGATCGACTTTGAAATTTTCCGAGATCGACTGTTTGGCCGCCCGCCCCTGCACTACGTCGTATTAGCCGCGTTTTCATCCGCTGCGGAAAACGCTATCCGGCTTGCGTTCTGGCGGGCGAACGCCGAAGTAATAAAAAAACGTGGTGTTTTACTAGGGCACAATAGATTACAGGTATGCTAAGCCGCCATTTTGCGACTCATTTATCACATATAATATTATGGAACTACGAAGTTGCCGCGTTTATTTTATCGTTGATAAACCAGTCGCAAAATGGCGGTTTAGCATACCCGTATATGTAGTGCCTTAGTTTTACGTGCGTCGTGTAACTATAATAGCTAGTCTGAAATAAGCCAATGCATTTTTAATTCGACAGACAACGCCGAGGAATACGCTGTGACGCTATGTACCTGAAGCTTCAGCCTTATGGCGTCCGGATGATAATCTACCCACGCAAAGCTTTTTTAATTGGTTATTTAAGTCATTAAATCGATTACTACGTCATTCACTTATTTTTCTATTTGTAATAGATTGTAGATAAATGGATAATATTATGAAAAATAAAAAAGTAGGATTAAATGGGAAGTATCAAACTGTAAAAACAAAATGTATAATAAGTTAAAACCATTGATTGTAAATATTATCATTCATAAATCATAGTATTCATAATCAATAGTAAGATCTAAGTGTTGTGGTAATTGAAACAATGAAACAAATATTTTTTACACATTTTATTTTTGCCCCCTCTCCCTCCCCCGATAATATTTATAAATAAGCTACTAAAATGATTCAAATATAGACAAGCCGACAACTAATTACGATTAAGTATTATTACTGTGATCGTTCAAATTTTATGTCATTTTTTCTTTCACCAAAAATTGTAACTCTGTTTTAAATGTCTCTTGTTAGAAAAATAAACTATCTTGTTGAACATAATAAATGATCATAAATCAAAATCACAACCCATTTAAATATTGTAATATTTAGTCCCGTTGTCCATTGCCTAAATTACAAAAAGACAAAGACTAGAACTTATATATATATATATAATATTATATATTATACATTTATACATAACACTATCGAGTATCGATAAAATATCAAAATAAATCAGAAGCATACTTTTAGATGTTTATAAAAGTATAACGGTTCGTCAACATACTAGCATTATAATTTATAACATTCATTGAAATCGATATATATATAGCTATATGCACGTTCAGTCTAATAATAAGTATAATATTGCATTAGTATTATACAAGCGCGTCCATCGACGGCGAACATAACATTTTTATCTAAAAAATCGAAAATAACTGAGGTCTTTCGACCACAGTTTAAATCGTGTATAATATAAGATAAGTATATTGAATTTTGTTTTACAGTGTTATATCATATTGTACGTATAAATGTATAATACGGTAAATAAAATATAAAATGTATAAATAAATATTATACGACACACTGGTATAATATAATATAATTTATCCAAATAATACAAACGCATTGTCGGACGTCCCGTTATTCAGTAGGTATTCACCATGAACTAAGATATCTTAGTTCATGGTATTCACCGACGACAGTTTATCTGTTTATCAATCTTGGCCCGTGACATGATAAACTCTAATTTCACAATATTCGAGATTATATTTTTATTGTAAACAGTGGTAAGTTTCTCTAGATTACAAAGTTAGAAAACACTTGTTGAATTGAGCAAGGACGTAAGGTATTAGTGTTGTTTAAGCACTGTCACTTTATTGACTTGTTCAAAATATTTTTATAAATTAAAATATAATTTATATTATTATTTTATGATAAGAGTAGAAGACTAAACACTTATGTTACTAAATGTTACTAAACTAATGTTTTGGTAGTCAAGATTTAGATACCTACAAAATTATTTTTGGTTATTTATGGTTGGTAATATTTGAAATAATACATCTCAGCTTTTGATTTTTTTAATTGTTTACAATTGTTATAAAATTGTATTATTAAAGCAATATTTCGACAAGTTATGCAGTACACAAACACAAAAAAAAAGCAGACAAGTGGGTACCGCTCTGCTGTACATTAGGTGCCGTGTGGATTACTACTATATTATAGGAGTGTTAAATTTGAATCCAATGATAATTATCATTGTATACGAAAAACGATTCTGAATAAAGATGATTTGTCAGCCAAGGATATCTTTTCGAATGGTTGGTGAAAAAGGTGGTTTATGTTTTAATGGCCCGAATACACCAGAATTTAAGTTCTTTTATAATTTTTATAAGCTTAACTTATGGAAAATCTCGTATTGAATTTTCAACTCTTAGCTACTTATAAAAACATTTTTTTGAATTATACCTACAAAATAATTTGCAAATATTCATGATTTTGAAAAATTTTTGTCGGTATTTGAACTTCAAATGCTAATAAAAAAAAAATTGTGTCTATGTATTCTTATAATTTTTTAATCACTATAAGAATAACTTATGAGGAACTTTGCATTACATTTTCAATTATTTTTATTGGGCCAAAAAAATTTTATTGACACTTGAAAATATTTTCAGAAAAATTGAAAATTTCAGTCGTCTATAAATAAATCAAAAAAAGTCAAAATATTTTGAAAATTAAATCATGTAAAGAAAATGCCAATCTAAATAACTGGTAAAATTTTCAAGTATCTACGACTTACACTTTTTGAATAATAACAAATATTTAAAATCGTTTGAGGATTAATCGTTATCGTTCCGCTATTTCGTAAAAATTTAAAATGCAAACGCACTTAAAATTTTTCCTATAATTATGCTTCGAGTTTTCTCTATAGATACTTGAAGGAAATCTTATGGAAAATTTAGTGTTGTATTTTTAATCCTTAGATATAAACACAAAAAAATGTTATGATTTTTCAACTTCAAAATTACTTGCAAATTTTCGCGTTTTCGACAGATTTCGTAAAAATTTGAACTATAAACGCTTATAAAAAAAAATTGTCACTAACGATTTTTAATTTTTTTTAACTATAATAAGAACAACTCATAAGGAACCTTGTATTAAATTTTCAAGTTTTTTTGGCCATTCAAAATCTTTTTATCGACAGTTCAAAAAAAAAATCTCATAAAAATCGAAAATTTATCTGTATATAGGTAACACTGACATAAACATTTGGTGAAAATTTCAAGTGTTTACCGTGATTAGTTTTTGAATTACAACCATATAAAAAAATCGATTTTTTCGAAAACTGTTGGAAAATGTTTACGTTTGAACTCTTTAATGCACCAAGGATATTCACTTTTACATCGGAAACCACCCCCATAGTTTGAAATTATTCAATTTTCGATGAAATTATTAGGTACTTTTTTTTAAAAAAAAACATTATTATTATTATTAATTACAAGTTACTACATAATGTAAATAATTTATTTAAGAAATAATATCGGTATTTATATTTTACCTATTATTCTAAATCTAAACTTAATTAAGACGCATAAATATTCTTTTAGAACCTCATTCCAACATCAGCTATAAGTGTCAATAAGAGCGCCCCCCGACTCCCCCAAATAAAGAGTGTGTATAAAAAATCGATCTAGAATGATTTGGTATTAATTCGATGACACGAAAAATTGTTACGGTCGTTTACTGGTTGTCATGGTTGCCCATCAATAATTTATTACAATGTTATATCGTACAATATTATATTTTATTAAAAATAAATAAATATATTATAATATAATATGTATATTTCCAGAGAGTGCTCACAGCGGCAAACAAAACGGCGAGCCCGTATTCAATGTTAACACATCAATATTGAGCGTCCGATACAAACTCTGACACACACATTTTTTATTTTTATTTGAATTTGTATTATTATGAAACATAAAATATTGCTTCGTTATACGCCATAGAAAATGAATTGGTAATTGGTATAATTGTTTATAAATTAAACCAAAAATTATAGTGTAATATTTACGTTATACGGAGTTTTTCGTTTTGTTTCAAAGAGTTTTCGCTATTATTAAACACAAAAAAATCGGATACTAAAAATACGACAACGTAATATACCTACTCAATTATAATACTGATTGTTCCTATATGAAATAATATGACAATGCGTCTAAACGCGTAAAGGCAATATCTAATATTATATTCGATTTGCCTTTGAAATAAGTTAATAGGTACCTACCTACTGCAGCAGGTATAAATAATACCTAATATTATTGTAGCTGCGGTAATTCCAAATTCAAACAAATGAACATGTCGTATTACTGCTATAATAGGTATAGTAATATTTAATAAGGATTTCAAATAATATTGACTATATTAATCCGTCAACGGCGCTGCGTCGACGTGTTACGTCTTACGTTACGTTGGGTCAGGTTCGGTTAGTGTTAGTAGTGTTTGTTGCCGTTGTGCGCGTTGCGGTCGCATGTTGCGAAACCACCGAAGAAGCCGAACTATCGGGTAGTGCAGGTATCAGGATCGTATGGGCCAACTCCCTACTCGTTCATCGCCGGCGGCGGCGATTGTCGGTGCGGTGGTGTCGACGGCGCGGCAGCGCTTTAGCTGGTCGTTCGACGGCAAATCAGTCATCGCGATCGCGACAATATCACATACGTTCCTAATACTCGTATTCTAAAATGTAGACGTAGTACGTTCGCACATTTTAATAATTTTTCACTCGATGTTTCAAAAGATGATCAAAACGATCTTGCCAGTTGCCACCAAATATTATTTTAGATTCTGAACGGAGTGATGAATGTATTGATTATAATATTATATATTATATTATGATGTGTGTTTTTTTTTTATTTTTGTGTCTGTCACCACGTTTTGGAGCAGTAAAAGTGCTTCGATTTTTAAACTCAGCCTCGTTTCTGTTAGGAAAGTTGTTGAAAATCTAGTTGGTACTTTGGGGGGGGGGGGTCAAAAGTAAAAAATTCCCAATAGTTTCCAAAAGCGTCAGGACAAACCCTAAAAAAGGACCAGAAAAACAGGAATTTTTACTCAAAACCAGTTTTAGACAAAATCGATTTTTTTATATGGTTGTACTTGTAACTCTATAAATACTTGAAATTTTTACCAAATATTTATGTTAGTGTTATCTATATACCTACAGTTAAATTTTCAAAAAATGTTGACTTTTTTGAGTTATTTATAGACCACTGAAAATTTCGATTTTTATGAGAATTTTTTTTTGAACTGTCGATAAAAAGTTTTTGAATGCCCAAAAAAACTTGAAAATTTAATACAAGGTTCCTTATGAATTGTTCTTCTTATAGCTAAAAAAAAATTAAAAATTGTTAGTGACAGTTTTTTTTTATAAGCGTTTATAGTTAAAATTTTTACGAAATCTGACGAAAATGCGAAAATTTGCAAGTAATTTTGAAGTTGAAAAATCATAACATTTTTTGTGTTTAAATCTAAGGATTGAAAATACAACACTAAGTTTTCCATAAGTTTTTCTTCAAGTAGCTTTAAAGAAAACTCGAAGCATCATTATAGGAAAAATTTTAAGTGCGTTTGTATTTTAAATTTTTACGAAATAGCGGAACGATAACGATTAATCCTCAAACGATTTTAAATATTTGTTATTATTCAAAAAGTGTAAGTCGTAGATATTTGAAAATTTTACCAGTTATTTAGATTGGCATTTTCTTTACATGATTTAATTTTCAAAATATTTTGACTTTTTTTGATTTATTTATAGACGACTGAAATTTTCAATTTTTCTGAAAATATTTTCAAGTGTCAATAAAATTTTTTTGGCCCAATAAAAATACTTGAAAATGTAATGCAAAGTTCCTCATAAGTTATTCTTATAGTGATTAAAAAATTATAAGAATACATAGACACAATTTTTTTTTATTAGCATTTGAAGTTCAAATACTGACAAAAATTTTTCAAAATCATGAATATTTGCAAATTATTTTGTAGGTATAATTCAAAAAAATGTTTTTATAAGTAGCTAAGAGTTGAAATTTGAATACAAGATTTTTCATATGTTTAGCATACAATAATTATAAAAGAACATAAATGTTGGTGTATTCAGGCCATTAAAACTTAAACCGCCTTTTTCACCAACCACTGAAAATTATATCTTAGGCTGACAAATCATCTTCGTACAGAATCGTTTTTTATATAAAATGATAACTATAATTGGATTCAAATGTAACACTCCTATAATATACAGAGTGTATCATGAAGATATTACAATTTTACATTTAAATGTGTCAGATCATTGTGATACACCCTGCATAATAGTGATCCACGGGGCACCTAATGTACAGCAGAGCGGTACCCACTTACCCGTTTTTTTTAACTCTATAATTTATAACTTATAAGCCAGTATATATTATATTAAAATTGGCCATTTTTTCCGAGAACATTGTCAATTATTATTATTATCGTTAATATTATAATTTTTATTGTCATATATATATATACATATATTACAATATATAAGAAAGATAATTATTAATAGTAAATACCTAATAGACTAAATATCACATCTGTTTAATAATTTATTTAAAACCATTTTCCATTGTTATAAGGATTACTTTATAATATTATCCATAGACCATAGCAGCTACCACATAAAGTCATAAAAAGTTTATAAATACAGAACTGTTCGTTCAAATTTTAGTTTCCCAATAGGAAAATAACCGTGGTCAAGTGGGTGCCTCTCTGTTGTACATTAGGTGTCGTGTATTATATTATTATAGGAATGTTGAATTTAAATCCAATGAAGGGTATGCGAAAAACGATTCTGAACGGACATGATTTGTCAGCCTAGGTTAATATTTTCCAGTGGTCGATGAAAAATGCGGTTTATGTTTTACTGGCTAGAATACATCAAAATTTAAGATCTTTTATAGTTATTGAAAACTTAGGGGCGTTTCCCGTCTGATTTACATTATTACGCACATCTCGTAATAGTTAGAAGGGAAGTAGAATATTGATGGTAATTTGGTTTTTTATATAAAAGTATTCATGAACATTCAAAAATAAATAATTTTCCCAGTTCCTATACAACATGGCGAAAGTAAGTTATTAAAAATAATCAAATGTTTATTTATACTAGCCACAAAATGGTAACTAAATAAAAATAAACACCATAATTTTATTATATAATATTATACAAACGTTTTAAACGTGGCTCAATATGTATTTGACTTTCAAACAGTTAAGTCCTAGATCCTAGTTCATAGTTCAAATTTATTAATATGTTCTATAAATTATATATATATGTAATATTAAAATATACGACTCTTATTTGTAAGTAAACGTATGTTATTAATTCAGGGCTAAGATTTGTATGCAACAACATGTGTTTTTTGCTACTTCCAAATTGAATTTAAGTGAGTAATTCAGTAATGTCCGCTATTTGTATTATTGTGATGAAAATGCTACCATTTTTATTTTGCATGTTTTTGCATTATATTGAGCTTATTAAGATTTAGATTATGCTAGCAGTATATTTTTTTATACATATCCAGATACATATAACGGTTAAAATATATGAAGTAGGTAATAATCTTACAACGACATTCAATTTAGACATTTAGTAAGTATATCATAAATTATCATGTATATTGAATTTTGTTATATAGTGTTATAATATCATATTAAACGACATACGTATAATACGGTAAATAAAATATAAAATTTATAAATAAATATTATACGACACACTCGTATAATATGATATAATTTAACCAAATAACACAAACACATTATCGGACATTGCGTCATTCAGTATTCACTGGAAAAACCATACGACTACACGCCTAGATTCACCAGTTATATAGTATATTATAATATAATATATTATAATATAGTATTGTTATGTCTGTTTTAAAATAATAAATGTTGTTTAATTTCCAAACCATTTTATAGTAGTTACGTCATACTTAAATGAATTATCAACGAATATTTTAACTAAAATATTCGAAATGTTCGTTATTTAGTATTACTATGGTGTATAAATAAAATAATATAAAATATGTATACAAATATTATTATAGATAATCATTAATCATCATTCAATACATTTACATTGTATAGTTCGTATAATCGTACATCAGCCGTTGTTCTTAAAAAGTAAACACCCATCATAAACTTTTTACAGAGGCGAATTCTCTGGGCATGCTCAGCATGCTTAAGAATACAAACATAATTAGAATAAGTACAATTATTTTAATCTAAAAGAAAATATTTCATCTAAAATCCTTGAAAATCTACATACCTATTATATTATTATGGCATAATATGTGCGTTAAGTTTAAGTAATAAGCAGGCTCAGTAGTAGTAATTTAATAATATCATAATGACCACCAGTGGCGTGTTTACAGGGTAGGCTGACTAGGCCTGGGCTAGTCAATTTTTATTTGATTGTTTGATTTTTTCTATCACAAGTAAAAATTTTATTATTAATGTTATTAATATTTATTATTGCATATTATTATCATGATGTCAAACTTGCGAAAATTTACAAGTAATTTTGTAGTTGAAAATTCACAAAATTTTTTGTTTTTATTATATCTAAGATTAATAATTCAATACTAACTTATCCATAAGTTTTCCTTCAAATGGCTTTAGAGTTTAGAGAAAACTCGAAGCCTCATATTAGGAAAAAAATTAAGAGCGTTTGAATTTTAAATTTTTACGAAATCGCGTAACGATTACGATTTATTCTCAAGCTACTCAATTTTTGTTGTTATTCAAAAAGTATTAATCCTAATAGTTACTACACTACAGAACAAAATGGGCCTACCCAATTATTTTGTGCTGGAAACGCCACTCCTATAATAAGCCATTCAACGCCATATTATTTTTACTTTTTAGTAACCGACTCACGCAAAGCATGCATTGATAATTTAATATTATATGTTTTCATAAACATTTTAATATTATTCATTATTCATTATATACTCAACTGCTTTCATTGGACTTATAAATGACTTATAATGTCTATATAAGTAAATTATCTATCTCATACTACTAAAAAGTAAAAAGGGAATAAAACCATCAGCTGCTACAACAAAACAAAATTAAAATTATAATAGTTAACAAGAATATAATATTGGTGGTATTTATTAATTCAGCCAACTGCCAATTGAAATTATAATTTTGTGAAGATTATAGTAGGTATTTAGAATTTTGTATTTTAATAATAATTATGGTTTTAATTTATTCATTTATTTCTATTTTTTTTTTATATAAAATAATAAGATACCTACCAAACACCTTGTCGATTAAATGTATTAAACAGTCTAAACAGTACTAAAAGTACTACAGTACTAAACAGTAATAATTAATATTAATATATTATAATATTTAAATATATACCTACTATATATTATATAGTACCTATAGCCCGTATAGGTATCTAATTAATAATTTATAATGATTTTATACAAATAAACTACAATAAATTAATACATTGTACTCATGTTATAACATTTTATAAACTAATATTAATTCTAACCTTGCACTTCTTGCAGTATAAAACAATTTTATAAATTGTCTAATAATATGCAGAATTGTTTAGGACATGCAGGCCGACAGTACCTATTTAATTCGATTTTATTATTAAGATTCTTTTAATATAAAAAAATAAATTAAAAGTATTGGAAAATATTAGATATACAATAACATATTTTTATTCTCTTTAGATTAGTTCCTGTTTTTTAGTAATTCTTTTTCTTTTAATCGTCGTGTGTTCAGCACCACTTTTAATTTTCGGGCTCATTGCTCGTTAATTTTTTTAATAGATTTTATATATTTATATTAACTAGTTGACCTGACAGAAATTGTCTTAGATAATAAGTAATTTTATGTTAGATTAAAATGTTTATTAGTGTTTTTTTATTTATTAACCAAGGGCAACTATTTATAAACAAAAATGCTCATTGTAAATCTCGAAATCCCTGCTTGAACAGCTCTCCGGAGGAGTTTAATGATATACACACGCACAGAAGAAATACATAGGTAATATGTGGTAATATGTAAATATAATTATTTTGTACTTTTGTATAAAATATATGTAATAAATATAAGTACTGTTAAATATGTGTTATTTTTTATTTTAAAATTACAATAAATTAATCTAAATGTTTTCTATGTAATTTTAATTTATTGTTAAATTTGATCTCTTTCCATATCATTATATCATATAAAAATATATTACCATGGTAATACAAGGTAATGACTAATTATTACTAGATTTATTTTGTAAAGAATTTAGAAAATAGTTTAAATAAATTAAGAGTTATGAACGAAAATAATCATAACTACACGTCCATCGTATGTAAAAATAAAATGTTTTGTCCTTCGATGGTGGTTATAAGCGGAAATCGGGAAGGCTCGTTTTTTATATCATTGTGAGAATGACTAGTCCGCGCTCCAGTATATCTCAGTGTGTATTGTTTACAATATAAAATACAAATAAAACGAAAAACACTAAATAAAAACCTACAACTATAATAGGCTATTAATAAAGTGATTGTACTGATAACTAAATGTCGGTTGTCCGTGAATAATAAATATGGACTACCACCACTGAACTAAATACATATATATTTATATATATGGGCTACCACCCATCAGATATTATGAAGGTTTATTTTTATTTATAGAATTCATAAATCAAAACACGTAATTTCGAGAAATTAAACGACATTATACCGATTATTATAACATATTGCATACTGCATTATAGTCCGAGTACTACTATATACTACTTATAGTCGGGTCCATAAACGGTCCAAAATGTTTTAAGATCGAACCGACAGTCCGGTCCCGGTCTACTCTATTCGATTAAATTTAATCATTGGTCCGGTCCGGTCTATAAATAATGTGTAGCCATTGGTTCGGTCCGAATTTGGTATTCTTTTAACTTTTAAGTTTGGTCCGGTCCAAAACCGTGCAGAGCACTAACGCACGGCACACGCTTAAAAGTTTGCGGGACAAAGCATATTATAAGACCTAGTGTTAAAAAAAAAATAATAATAAATCAATATTTTAAATTTTTAAATGAATAGGTATTAGGTACATCGTACATAATATGTAATGTACCTATAATATTAATATGATGTATGTTAATAATTTATATTATTAACTAGCTGTATATAACATAATTATTATTTTGATAGAATTAATACAGTATGTATAGATAAAAATAAATACATATCAAAATTTAAATTACATAAAAATTGATTTTTTTAAGTCATAGCTGGTAATTCGAAAAAAGTGGAAATCCGAATGACGTCTTTTCCCCGTTCAGACTAACGAGTCTAGAGTCTAGACTACTGAGTTTACTGCATTAATATTTAATATTATGTCTGTTAGATTATTTTTATTTAACAATTAATTGTTGTTTGTTATTGGGTTCAGCACATTGTTTCTATAATGTTTTTTTAATGTTTTATATTATTATAATGTACAAGCCATGATATTATTAATATGATTCTTGTTTTGTCAATTTTTAGCAACATAAAAGCACTCGTTCAATGACACAAAAACATATTTTTCTCAAATCACTGTTGAATGTATTATATTATAATTATATAGTTATATACATCTATACAATATGCTTTATCATATAAAACACTTAAATACTAAATCCCTCATTATTACAAAAACATTTTGGTTGAAGTTCTGTATACAAATAAAAACAATTTAATCGATAAGACATCGAATGTTGCAAATAACCATGCTGTCAATACCCGATTAATTGTATACAGTATACGCCTGACGCCTAAGTGGTATTCACTTTACAGTTTACGCGTCGTATACAAATTTCAGGCTACATAAAGCCGTCGTATACATAAATACTTAAAGCTACATATTAAGTTTTGTTTTATTCCATTTTTGTTAAAAATAATGTTTATTTATGAACAACGGGCAGAGCCCAACCATACAAAAACAAAATGTTCAGCTGAAATAAATAGGTAATTGTTTTATAAAACTTAATTAAATATTTATATCTAATTAAGGTACTTTTCTGTTATCCCTACTACCTCTCGATCCGCGACTACCACTAATGACGCTAATTGCAACCGGTGTTAGGTGATCGAGCGAACTATAGTCCAGTAATCGCGGCATCGGCGAGGTAGTCGGCCTAGTCGGGATAACAGAAAAGTACAATAATTAATAAATCTATTTAGCTAATTAAAATATAAACTTTACTTCTAACTACTATAATACTAAGTTATCGTACTCTTCGAATTTAACATAAAACTTGTAAAGATTAATCCAAAATAAAAATGAAACACGTATTTCAAGTAAAAAAATTACCTGAGAAAGTGGGTATCAGTGTACAACTTTGCTATACATAAAGTGTCGAGACGTGTGCCCATTGCATGGTCACTGTTCAGTGTTAAAGTGGGAATACTATATACACTATAGTTGGAATACTATAGTACTATATACACCATTGTTAAATAAAAAGTTTATGTTAATATAGTATGTAATATCAAATTGTCACCCATGAAAAATGATTTTAAATATATAATGCCTGCTAAGTTAAAAATAAATTGCTAATAATTGCCTGAAATTGAAAAAAAAATACATTTACATTTTAGCTTTAATCATTTTATTAAAAAAACAATTTATAATAAATAATATCAATATTCATACTCTATCAGTTTAATATTTTATTTAAATTAAAGTTATTATATCACATGAAATCGCGTGAATGTATGGATAATACACTACACTATTTAATCTATTCTGTGACACTACTATACAATAATTTATTATTTAAAAATCGCTTATCGCACTAAACTTAACCATCTTCATAACGTGGAGATTATTCGAGCGAAATAAAATACGTTTAAATTTGATGTTTAATCAATGTGTGTGTGTGTGCATAAGTAATTTAATAAATTATTAAAATTAACATGCAACATATTATTAAATTCACAATAAATTTATTTTTTAAGCGTCCCCCCCAGACTTTGGAGACTTAAATTAAAGGGGACGCATAATCTTACTGTAAATAAGAAGGGGTACTTCGTCCCCCCTCAATTCAACCACTGTCACTGTTATAGTCTTATAGATTTGAATCAAATAATGATATATTTTTGTAAAAAAAAACGATTCTCAACGAAGACGTATACGCTCGAACTTCAAAAATTGTTGGTATTCCAAAGTCTATTCTAAGATTTTTAGGATTTTAAGGATTTTTGTCAACGACGCATTAAATTCTTTTCACCCCTTTATCATAGGTCACATTTATAACTCTACTCTTAATTCTAATAAAATATAACTCTTTATATAAATATACTAAAAACATAATTATATAACAATATAACTAATAAACATTGCAAAATTAATATAATATATAGACCAAAAAATGTATTATTGTTACAGCTTACTATAAAATATGAAAAATATAAAAGTCAAATAAATGATTAAAATCCAATTGGATCATCTCACAAAAACTGTAGGTACCTACCTATATACATTTCACATATAAATATACTATATATACTATGTATCCGTATAGGACATATAGATGCTTATCGACATAGGCGAAACCAAACACTTTTATTAGGTCAGGCCAAATGAAAAATATAATAAATACTTCTATTAACAACTTTACAATATAAAAATTTTGTTTAATGCATATATATATATATATACCTATTATAATAAATATTTTTTTACAATTTAAATATTTAATAATAAATAAAAATTTATAATAATTAATACCTTTATAAAAATAGACATATTAATGGAAAATTTCATAAATTTTAGATGCCAAAAATAAATTTTTTAGTTTTAAATAAATATATTATTAGGAATTTTAGATTCTGAGTG
>VUJU01004628.1:0-17618 GCA_009835225.1 Aphis craccivora
TACAAAATACAAATCCACAACCGTGCTAAATGGATAAAAAGTAAAAACAATTAAAATCATAGAATATTAAGCCAATACCAATTATAATATACTAATCTATGGCCAATACTTAACTTTATGTGCCTATAGATGGCATTATCGTATACGATTTACATTATTTAATTTTGTATTTTTTACAAGTAATAGCTAGGTACTTGTTTGTGAATTTAAAATGTAGAACAACTTCTGAATGACATGCTCCTGACTAAAACTTAAAATTAATGTCATACTATTCTAACGGGAATATTCATGTAAAACCAGTTTTTAGCAAAATTTATTTTTTTTTTTGTTGTGATTCAAAAGAAAGAATCTGCAGTAGTGCAGTCTTACATTTTTGACCATGTTAAAGACTTAAAGTATTATTTACTGTAAATTATATAAATAATAAAATGTTTTAGTTATTTTTACGATTAGTGCATAACAACATGTTTGTTTATGAATAAAAACTTGAAAATTCAATACAAATTTCCTCATAAGTACTACTCATATTAACTAAAAAACATCTAAATTAATTAAGGCACAATTTTTTTTTAACGTTCAAGTTTAAATTGTTACTAATTGTAATATGCATCATGTACACATTAAAAATATACATGATGACAAAATGCCCAATCAGAATCTTTTTAAATATCTAAATATGTCGATAATCTACTTATGAATTATAAAAAACATTATTTATTAAACATTCAAGTCTTCATAAGCGGAAAGCGCAATTTGGGGGGGCTAAGCCCCCCCCAAATATATCTCTCTGGAATATATAATATATAGATACATATATATACACAGTACATACATACCGATTATTTAGCTCCCCCAAATTTAAAACTCAAATTGCGCCTATGCAAGTCTTGGACCTGGGTTATTTAAATTGACATATCTGGAATTAAAAATTATCGATGTGACGATGTAATATTTTCTAATGCATATTGCACAAGCCAAAATAAAATAGTATACCTAATTTTGTATTTTCTTACTTGACCGTATACAATCGTACCTATAAACTAAGTCTAAGTGTAATGTTCGCATTTAGCATTCAAAATTTTTTTCAATGGATCGGACAAAATGAAAGTTTTCCATACAACGACATAGTTATTGTCTATTGAGAACAGTTAATATCATCAGTAATAATAATAATTGTAAACGTATTAAAGTATAATATTATAGTATTTTACAATTTTACTGTTCGACGACTGCGAATAATGAATATTCAAGTCGGACTCGTTTAGCTCTGCAATCTGTATTCTATGCTGTTTGTAGCGGCTAATGTTTTCGTGAGACTAAGGTAATGAGGTAGGTACTCGAATAGTGAATACCCGATAACTCAGTGCTCAACTGAGAACGGCAATAACGATTAAGTACCTATTGTAAAATGTAAGTTTTTAATAATATATTATGTATTCTAACGATGGGGTAAGAGTACGCGCTGTACGTAACTCGCAGTTTGTAGAAAAAAGATAATTGTGATTCAGTTAAATTTACTGATCGACCTTCGACGAACGTCGTTGTGACCGTGAGCAGTCGTGGTTATATATACTTAGGTCACTTAGACGGCACGGCTGCAGCGACCAGTGGCTATTATCCACACGTATTGGCCGTGTATAACCGTGTACATAATTGTTCTGTGGTATAACCTAGGCCTTAGTAATTCTTAGAATAGACCATAATAATATACTTCTTATTCTTCCTAAAAACCTCTTCGTTTCTATAAAACGAATGATAATAATAATTGAATATTATAAATTATACTAGTCGATGATATAATATTACACTATGATTTACGACGTTATGTACAATTCTACATAAAATATTCTATTGGAAATAAATAATATAAATTAATAGGTAGGTAGCAGGAATATAAAAAAATAAAATCGTCGACGAACGACGTACGGTCACGGAATAGATAGAGCGGGAACATTCGACAAAGTGTACTCGCGGATCGTGAAAATGCAGTGTGCCCAACCGGTCGACTCGCGCGGTCGGACGTGTACCACCCGTGCTTTGGACTTGATGAGCTGTACTTTGAACTTACGTCCGACAGATGGGTATTTTTAAACTCGCCGCGTTAATTATAAATAGAACTCTGATTCTATTTGCAAACTTCGAGATTTATTTTAAATTTTCCACCGGGCCCGCGTCGTCTGTTATTAATTATTCATGAATGATCTGTCCGTAAGCCCGCCACGGTTCAACCACCTGTACGCCGCTATCTTGTCACCAACAAGACGCCGTCTGGCGATATCTCGACAGTCAGTGTATATCGTAGTGTAGTAAAGTGTATTTCAACCTGTTCTTTCACCTATTATTATTATTATTATTATTATTACTGTTTCGCTGTTCATCATCGTCATTTGCTCATTATCATTACTACTATTATTATGTAGCCGAGTGTACATCTTCGTTTTATTTCGATGCACTGGACACTGGTGCAGTATCCAAGTCTTGTCTTGTAGTGGTTAATTCCTAATATAACATAATATTTATCGTTTTTGGTCTACGCGAAAGTATACTGCGTCTCGTTCTCGTTTTATTCGAGTTTTCGACAGACCGTTTGGTTTTAAAATGTTGTACGACAAACGATTTTTGTTTCAAACTTTAGTGTACTCGATAAAGTTTAATCGACATTGACTTGTTTTACTCCGTGGTTTTTAAAAACTTAAAATGAAATACATATTTTGGACTTTTTTACTCGTTTCTTCTTCCTATGCTGATGGTAATACTTTTGAATGTTGATTAACCTACCTATATAAATTATGTTGATATAATTAGTTTTAGAATAGATATACGTATTATGAACTAGTTTAATTTTTAATTGCAAAATGTGTGTGATTATACATCCACGATCCGCTTGTGTTAATAAATAAATAATTAAATTTAAGTTTATTAAAACTAGGAAGATTTATTTGGAATACCTACCTACATTAACTTTATTTAAATTAGTCGATAAAATAAACTGGTTGTACCTATCACTGATTACAATATTATCTACTTTGTTTCAAGTATATTTCAAGCTACAATACGATCATATTATGGCATAGACCTTAGTATAATGTCTATGATTATAGGTCATTAAATAAGTATCTCACAATATAAAATTAATGAACAATGATAATGTGTAAATTATTTTTTTTTCACATTGAATACCGTAACAAATACAATAGAAAGTTAACAAAATATGATTAAATATATTCATTTAGATACAAATATAAATAATGACATTGCTTATAGCAATTTAGACGACAAGTGTGTTATCATATTAAATATGAAAATTACTATATTTAAATGTTTATTCATTTATTTTCTCTTATACCTATATTATTGGGATCATAGACAAAACTATGGGTCAGGCCATGGCCTGACCTAATACTGGCTAGATATCATAGTATTATAATATACACAGACTTAGGGTATTACAATTAGTTAAACTAAGGTTAAATCGCCGAATTCGGTAGAAAAATCAGTAACCGTTTAAAGTACGATTGTAATACGAACACTTAGTAGTTAGTAGAATTTAAAATATAAATTAAAAACTTGGAATTTTTTTTTATATTTATCACTTGGTTTGTCCTAATAAAATTGTCTAGTCTTGCTTATGATTAGGATATTACTAAATTGTTTTCTGTAGTTAAGATGAATATTCAAAGTTCTCATTCTATCGATTGAATATCAAATGGTATCTTATGGAACATGTTACTAAATTTAAAAAATTTTTGTTGACATACATGTTTTTGATTTGTTTAATATTTTATTTTTAAATATTTTATAGATTTACCAGTATTCAATAAATATATGGACAATGAAGCTCTTTCTGAGAACATTCCAGTTGGTCAATCTATTTACAAACTTGAAGGTGTTGATTCTTTTGGAAATGAAAATGATCTATTATATGGTATAGAAGGAACTGATTATTTGGTTGTTGATTCTAATACAGGAGTTGTTACTGTTAATAAACCTTTAGATCACGAGGTAAATATTGTAACATGTTGTTTTGAATTACACAGAATTATAATTTTAACATATTCATATTTAATTATACAATGGGGATAATAACTGTAATTTATTTAGAATGAATTTTGTTTTTGTGTTTTAGGAAAGTGATACATTAAAATTTACTGTGACTCTTCAACAGAAAAACTCTACCGATGTTGTTAGACTTCCTATATCGGTGATTATATTAGATGAAAATGATAATGCTCCTAAATTTTTACATACCCCTTACGAAGGTATGGTGAATGAAGAATCCAAAATTGGTACTACTGTATTTAAGTGGATCCATGTTGAAGATTTAGACAAAGTTGGTGAACCTCTTGAAGTTAGATGTGAATCAGTTTTCCAGGTAATATATTTAAAAATAATTATACTTACACATATAATACCATAGGCTAAGATACATTTTGATGTTGTCTCCAGCAGTTGCTAGTACAAAGTATGAGCACTGTATAGCATACTGTTGATGCTCGTTCTTTCTAACTACTATTAAGGTATACAAACAATACAAATCAATCGAGATTTTTACCTTAAACGATTACTGGAGAGGCAAGATAGGGTGACTCTTGATACTAACGCGAAGACATCACATACTGAACTCCATCATTGTAACTGTTTATTCAACAAGTCTGATCATCACATGATTTCCCCAAACCTGTATGAAGCATTTATATTTTTATGAATGTTGACACTATTTAGAGATCAATAACATTATTATATTTTATTCTTTTTTTACATACCTCAAAAATTACATTGATTTAGTTTATATGGCAACCTATGTTTTGACACCAACCATATTGCATTAAATGATTCTGTATATTTTTATTTTTATTGAAATAAAATTTGCTGCAATTAGCATGTAATTAAATTCTTATGCTGCACGATATCATAATTTAGGTACCTATAACATTTTAGATAATTTTTTATAATGTCAAATAGTTGTATAATGTCAAAATGACATTGCATGTTAGAATAAAAAATCCACTTTATTAAAATTTTAAATGAAAATAATTAACATGTAAAATAATTTATAGAATGAAGATGGATGTTTGAAATTCAAAATACAACCGTTGAATGTCAGTGAAAGTTACTATTTGGGCGTTTTAGTTGTAAATGGAGATATACAATATTCAGAAACTCAGTTTTACAAACTGAATTTAATTGCTAGTGTAAGTACCTAATTAGTAATTACTAATAAATAATAATGCAGTTTTTGCAATTTAAACTATGTAAATTGAAAATAAAAATTACAATATTTACTTTTTTTTTGATAATATACAATAACATTTTATCTCTTTTTTATCTCGAGGGTTCTGCCACTGAATAGCTTCCCTCATATTACTTGTCATGTAAATATTTTCCACATCATTATATTGTATTTGCTTATTATACATATGCTACAATCTGTAAATGTTTTAATTTAATAATGAAAAAAATAATAAGTATACTTTGTATACTATTGTTTAATCACATATATTTCAATACATGAACATAACTATAAAATATTATTTGAATTAATAATAAAGTTAAATAATATAATGAATATAATATACATTATACTATATTATTTACTTATATGTTACTTAATTTAAAATGTTAATATTTCTTTTTAAAACATTTTGTAATTTTTAGGATGGTGTACATGAAACCAAAATAAATTTAGATATAAATGTTAAAGACATTCAAAACATGCCTCCTGTTTTTCATGGATCTCTTACTACTGTAATTAGTGAAGACATATCAGTTGGAACTCATATTTTAACAGTAAGCGCAAAAGATGGTGATAGAGGAGATCCAAGAAGTATTGTTTATGATTTAATACAAAGTAAATAAACTCATTTATACTTTTAATCTATATATAATTCTACCTCAAACAATCCATCTAAAGTTTAACATTTAAATAATAACAAATTATTAATTTACAGATCCTATGGATTATTTTTCTTTAGATGGTTTATCAGGAAATTTAAGTACTGCTAAACCAATCGACCGAGAAACTTTAACTAATAATAATGGTATTATAACATTAACAGTTCGAGTAAGTATGCATAATATGAATAATACATTATTTAATAATATGATGGTATTAATACTGTTTTATATAAATAATTATATTTTTTTTCAGGCAAGAGAAATTTTTAATGGCTCAGCTTTGGACGACAAATTAAGTTCATCTACTGCAATTATTACAATAACTGTACAAGATGTTAATGATGAACCACCAATTTTTAACAAACGGGACTATTTTATTTCAATACCTGAAAATATAGCTCCTGGTACTCCTTTACCCAACTTAAACATGAGTGTAACGGACTCAGATTTAGTAAGAATTTTATTAATGACTGTAAAACCTTCTAGAATTTAAATTAATTTTATCCTCTAGGGTGCAAATTCAGAATTTTCATTGCGATTGCACGATGAGTCAAAATTATTTGTTGTAGAACCAACCAAAGCTATTGGTTCAATAGATGTTGGAATAAAATTAGCAAATAATGTGAAATTAGATTATGAAGATCCTAATCAGAGGAAGTTTATTGTTTTGGTAACAAAGTTTTATATTTATGAATAAAATAAATTGTAAATTTATTATTTTGTTCCTTACGATCAAATAGGTAATAGCAAGTGAACCAAGTGAAAAGTATGATTTAACTTCGACTGCTACACTTACAATTCAAGTAACAGATGTTAACGATAATCCTCCAGAATTTGACAACAATGCTTATACTCTTACAGTAAATGAAACAGCTACACCTGGAACTGTAATAGGAGTAGTTAAAGCAACTGATAGAGATAGTAATCCAAGCATTATTTATACATTAAGTGGACCTTCGGCTGATAAGTAAATATTTTATTAAATATTTCAGATCTTCTATTATTTTTATTAAATCAAATTATATTTTCAAATTTCTGAACAAAAACCATATTTATTTTAGGTTTTATGTAGAAAAAACCACTGGTGTAATATCTGTTGCACTTTGTTCAAATGTGGGAAAACCACCATGTTTAGATTATGAAACACAGTCAAATTATTACTTAACTTATATAGCAACTGATGATAATGGTAAAGGACAATCAAATTCAGTAACTATAATGGTTTTGGTAACTGACAGTAATGATAATCCGCCAATGTTTATTCAACACACATATACAAGTCTCATTGATGAAGGAGTAACAACATTTGAACCTCCTCTTATTGTTCAAGTAAGTCAAACAAATAATAATGTACTTACTTATACATTTTTTACTATTAATCTAAATAAATTAAGCAATTCAAATAAGTATTAATTAATAGATATATAACATAACGACCTAGTATTTTCTCTTATAACAATTACAAAATAATATTTTGAATAATTATTTATTAACTTGAAATTATAATTAATCAAAATAATTTGTTTATAGGCAATTGATGCAGATAAATCGTCATCAATTATTTATTCAATACTATCTGGAGATGAAAGACATTTATTTAAAATAGATCAAAGTAGTGGAGAAATATTTATTTCATCTCCTAATGGACTACAAAGGTCTAAAAATAATATAACACTTATTATTAGTGTAAGTATATTGTATATAATATGTATTTGGATTCATAATTATTTAAATAAAAATTGGTGATTTGTTTGATGTAGGCAAGTGACGGAGTTTATAATGATGAAGCGACTGTTAACATTGTTGTGTTAGATGTCAATAACAATAGTCCACAATTTTTGTTGGAATCTTATAATGTTTCTATTCATGAAAATGAACCCGTTGGCTTTAGTGTTATTACAGTTGAGGCGATTGATGAGGATTTAGATATGAATGCAAATCTTACATATCATATACAAGAAGGTTCTTTTAACCATTTCGCTATTGACCCTATTACTGGACTTATTTATACTTCATCAAAACTTGATTTTGATCAACATTCAAATTATGCCATTAAAACATTAGCAATTGATAAAGGCACACCTGCATTAACTGGAAGTACAACAGTATTAATAAATATAATAAATGTAAATAACAAGAGTCCAGAATTCATTCCTTTAATACAGCGAACAGAGGTATGAAATTTATTAACGATTTAATGTTTGTTGTTGGATTTTTAGTGTTATTACTTATTTAGTTCAATTATTTTAATTTTATAAAAATGTTTAGGTGTCTGAAGATGTTCCTGTTGGTACAGTTATATACCGCCTTATTGCTCATGATCCAGATACTAGTGATGAAAATGCTTTAAATTTCTCATTAAATTATTCAGAGATCACTGGGTTTAGTAGCAATGGAAATCAATTGAATAATAATGCAGATATTAAAAATTGGTTTAAAATTAGAGCATCTAATGGTGATGTAATAATAGCCAAATCCATTGACAGAAACATTGCTGCTATTGTTAGTCTATCAGTCGTAGTAACTGATACATCTGCTCCAGATGTCCAGCAGTCTACAGGTTATTTTATAAATGTTTACTATTACTCAATTAAGTATGGTTTGTAAGTTATGTTGTTATGTAGAATATTCAATATGTAAAAATAATTTAATTATCAGCTATGTTTAAATTCTTTATTGGTATTATAAATATTTTAAAAAGTTGTATATTATGTTCTTTTCTTATTAAGTATATTTTATTTAAGCTATCATACTGTTATATTTAATTAAATATATATATATTTGAATAATTTTCTTATTTCTAGGAACACTTATGGTAACTATTATAGACATAAATGATATACCTCCAGTATTTAATCCACCTTGGACCAAAGACAATCCATATTATACTGTATCATGTCCAGAAGAACAACCAATTGGTACTGTTATTGGAAAATTTATTGCTACTGATGATTCAGGAATTGATTACTATGATATTATTCCAAAGAATCCGTTTGTCGATGTAAATCGGACATCAGGTAATGTAATAAATCTAAATATCAAAGAAATATATATGTATTTATGTGTATACTATTTAGTTATAATATTATTAATTCTCATTTCAGGAGTCATATTTATTAAAGAAAAGCTTGACTTTGAAACCATTGAAAATATTGATCTTAATTTGATTGTTTATGACACCGGTCATCCTCAACTTTCAACTACTGCTACTGTATTTATTAAAATTACTAACATAAATGACAATACTCCAGTTTTTAACCAGGTATTATAAATTGTACTTATGTTTTAAATTTTAACTGGACTATGATTTTTTAATTTTTTATATTAAATAATATTTAAAAAATATTATTTGTGATAAAAATTATTTTAAATATACTACAGATTATAAATGTATTGAACATTTTTAGACTATAATTTATGAAATTGATAAAGTTAATGTTATGTTTTGTTAAATTATTGCAATAACATTTACAACTCAGAAATTTTTTAATTATCTTGTTTACATACTTCTAATACATATATTTGTATCTTTGATTTTCTATAGTTTTTCATATTTTCAAATATACTATAAATTCTATAACTAAACAATTTAAATTTAGAATAAATATTATGCATAGTTTTTAAATGTCATTAATTTATAATTCTTAGTATACTATAATAAAATAAATATATACTTTTATTATGTGTTTTAAAAATTATTGTTTCATTATTAATTTACTGCTGTTTTAGACGGAATATAAAGCAGAAATAGAAGAAAATGCACCAGTTGGAACTTTTGTTACAATTGTAATTGCTACTGATGCTGATAAAGGATTGTTTGGACTAGTTCGTTACTCCATCATTGGCAATAAATATGGTTTTATTATTGATCCAGACACAGGAATTGTAAAAGTTAATGATTCTAGTTTTCTCGATCGTGAAGTCACGTCTGATTTTATGTTAACTATTCAAGCTAAAGATGAAGCTCCACCTGGTTTGACAAAAACTGCAGTAGTATTAGTAAATATGTTTTTTATAATTACCTATAGTACAATATTAAAAAAAAATTAATATACTAAAGCTTTTTAATGAGAGGCTCAAGGTTTACATTACTAAAGTGCAGATTGCTTCTAATTTAAGCATTACATAGTAAAATTGGTGAGTATAAATTATATATGTGCTGACTATTTTATTTTCAGTTATTTATTAAACTCATTGATGTGAATGATAATCCACCACAATTTGACCCAAAGTCTTATTCATTGTCTATTATTGTCTCTACTCCTACAACACCTCTTATGCAATTGAAAGCCATTGACAAAGATCTAAACTCAAAATTGAAATACTCTATTATATCAGGAAATAAAGGTATGTAGGAATGTAATAATTAAGCAATATTTATAAATTAAATGATATTTTTGATGAATTGATTTTAGATTTATTTACCATTGATATGGACACTGGATTTTTATATTCTGCCATGTCTTTGAATGGTAAAAAAGGTGTATATTTGATTGAAGTTGATGTTTTTGATGGTGTTTTTCGAGATCAAGCAAATATTAACATTACTGTATTAGATGTTAATCAAAATCAACCAATATTTGTTCATCCATCCACTAATAATTCCACACTGTCTATTCTAGAAGTAAGTTCTTCTTATTATCTAACAGTTAAATATATTTTGTCCTCTAGAATTGTATTATTTTATATCCAAAATTGTTCAGTAATATTTAAAATTTTCAATTCTCATTTAAGGATGTTAGCGTTGGAACATCAATATTAACTGTTTGTGCTGAAGATAAAGATTTTGGAGAAAATGGCAGAGTGACTTATTTTTTCAAAGTCGCAAATTCAAATGCACAACAGACAGATGAATTTATTATTAATTCTGAAACAGGACAGATAAAAACTCAAATTTTACTTGATTATGAAACTAAACCATCTTATCAAGTACAAATTAATTTATTATTAACATTTATACTTCTTTCTTAAATTGAAAAATAATTGTCAATATTTATAATAAAATGTATTTATTTAGTTGGTATTAGTCGCACGAGATCAAGGATCACCAACATGGCATGAAACATTGAAACTTCTCACAGTCAATTTAATTGATGTTAATGATAATAAGCCTCGTTTTCCTGTACATAATGATCATAAACCATTGTACACGTTTTCTGTAAAAGAAAATAATAGACCTCAATTTAAGATTGGTAAATGTTTACATTGATATATTATGTTTAATGTATATTTTTTCGAATAGTCCAAAAAGTTTAAATTATTGTAAATAAATCTGAAATTCAAAGTTTTATTTTATTAATTTTTGCATATTTTGCCATTTTTCAACGTTTATAGCATATTTCTGTATTTTACAAATTTTATTTGCATATAAATGGTTCTTAAATGCATAATAATAATTAATAATATGTAATATTTCGATTATATTAATTAAATAATGTATTTATTGTTATATTTATGGTCAATAGAATTTTCAAACATAATTTAGCCACGTGCCCACATACTAAATTTATAGAAAAAATAAATGTTTTCATTATTACTTTTAGATTCTGAACATAGTGATGAATGACTTTCAGATTAAAATTACAATATGTCAAAATTACCATAGCAATTGAATCTCAAATAATATAATTCTATATTAAGATATTAAAAATAATGAAATTAAAGATTAAAGATTTATTTGTATATTTTTAAGATTTTTAGAACAAATAAATTCGACCTTTAAATAATATTCTTAGATTTTATTGATTATAATATAATATATATAATAATATAAAATATTTTTTAGGTCAAATTAAAGCAACTGATTTAGATCAAGGTGAAAATGCACGTATTTATTATTATTTACTATCAAATAAGCCAGTCCCATTTATTGTGGACCGTCTCGATGGAACTATTTATGCAAATGAAACATTAGATCGAGAAGAACAGAGTTCATATGAAATTATTGTCAAAGCTTCAAACGATAACGATTATCACCAGAAAAATGTAACTATAACATTATATGAGGTTTTGGCCTATATCTTTTGAATTAATTTTTCTATATATTTACTTGACTCAAGTTTGTGTTCACTTGTATTATTTACTTAACAGGATGAAGAAGACGACGATTATAGTTTGGCTAAAGTATTAATTTTGGTAACAGATGAAAACGATAATGCCCCAGTTTTTCAAACTAGTCATTATTATGCAGGTCAGTTGATTTAATCTTATTGTTCTCTAAAACATATTGAGTTACATTAATTTATTTGAACTGCATTTTTTTAAGCTTTAAATTTTATGAAACTAAAAATTTTTGGTTTTTTTAAATTATAGAGGTACAACAGCTTAAGTTCTAACATAAAAAAAAATAATCATTAAGGTTATGACATTATCTTTACATTAACTATATTAGCTAAGTTACATTATATTGTAATATACATTTATATTTATTTATGCTTGATAACTTCTGCTATAAATCAACCGTTTTTATGTACCAACATTGGCGTAGTTAGCGGGGGGCTTGGGGGGCTTAGCCCCCCAGTCTGAATTTAAACCTCCCCAGTTTGAATCATAGCCTCTCAAAAACTCTTAAATGTCTCTTCCTGGAAGGGATAAAGCCCCCCAACAAATTTGACCACCCTACGCCTATGTGTACTAAAATTTAAAAGATTGCTAAATTAGTAAATTCTGTACGGAATAATTAAAATATTTCATTTTCAGGAGTAAATACTATGGCTAAAGTTGGAGACGTTGTACTTCAAGTAACATCAATTGATTTAGACTATGAAGAAAATAGTACAGTTTTATATTATATAGAGAACACACAATTATATAGACCGGGATTAAACAATTTGACATGGTCATCTTTACTAAAAGACCCTTTTTCAATTGATCAATCGGGTCGTATTTCTACCTCTGCATTTTTAGCCGAGTATAATCAAGGACGTTTTGACTTACAAATAGCTGCCAAAGAAATTGCTCCTCCTTATAGAGTTGCATCAACTACAGCCACAGTAATATAGCTACAGTTATAAAATTCAATTGATTATTCTAAATTAACATTTTTTTGTTTTAGGTATGGGTGTATGAAACCCACCAATTAGTTAAGTTAATAGTGTCACGTGCCCCACAAACAGTGAATGAAGGTCGAGAACAAATACTCTCTAGTTTAGCAAATGTAACTAATATGATTGTCGTATTGGACGATGTTCGTTACCATGTTAACCAGTATGGTTATATTCAACCTGATTGGAGTGATGTGTATTTGCACTTAGTTGATCCGACAAGAAATGATATAATGTCTAGTTGGGAAGTTCTAACTATAATTGATGATAAATATGACTATTTGAAGGACTACTATCATAATTTTGCTATTGAAAATGTTGTGGTATGTATGAACTATAAATTAATTACTAGGTTTAATAAAAATAAAAATATTTGAATTAAGAGAACTATTATTGTTTTTTTTGCAACTTAAAATAATGTTTACAACTATCTTAATCCTCATAACGCTAAATTATAAGTATTAAATTATATTTTGTTAATTTTAGCCTGCATTGGTCGTTACTCAAAACGAATCATTTGAACCTACTATAGCTGCTTTGGTAGCCTTATTGGTTGTATTGACTGTTGGATGTATTGGTGTATTAATAATTTGTTGCTGCTTCCGACATTGGTAAATCAATTTTGAAAATTATTTTCTTACATTAAACATATCATTAAAATTAATAAATTGTATTTTATCTATTTTATCAGGATGTTTTCGGAATTGGACAATAATTCAATAAAGAATGATATATTAATTAAAAAAGCTGTGATTGATGATCTCAGTACTACAGAAAATCCTCTTTGGATTGAACAGTAAGATAATATTGAATATAAATAATATCTAATGTATACTTTCAATTAGTTATTATAACTAAAAATGGAAAGTACAGGTATTTGATAGGTAGGCAGGTATCTCAAACTTGAAAGCGATGATATAGTATTACATTCATAAATAATTTAATGAAGTTTTATTTACTTAGTTTTTTAATGATTGTGTTATAAATATTATTCCCACATTTATCAGGCATACTAAGTAATAAAACATTTTACTTGTAGATTAATAATTTGGCATTAGTTAAAGTTTTATTGTTACTAAACACAATAGCTTCATATTTTTTTATATCTTAAAATGTACTACAGAAAGATATTCATGCAGTAGCGTACACAGGATTTTAATTCGGTTAGGGCAGTGATTCCCAACGTGGGCGCTACCGCCCCCTTGTGGGCATTTTTTATTTTGAAGGGGGCGTTTTTCTGAGGGGGAGGCGCTAACGCGGGCATTCATCTATCATTTACGTATTACTATTCATATTATTAGTAGGTATGTATTTAAATAAAAAATTAACTAAATTGAAGCATTAAAATGTTAAATTATATTTTTTCTTTAATTAAATAGCTTATTAAAAACTACAATGTTAATAGTTTGAAAAAATTGATTGAGAGGAGGCGGTATGAAATTTTTAGAACCTAAAAGGGGCGTTGAGTAAAAAAAGGTTGGGAAACACTGGGTTAGGGTTTTACATGAGTAAATAATTTAAATAAAAATAAACATTTAAATAATTTGCTTAACAGTTTTTGTATAATATAAGTTGTAACAAATTATAATTAATAATTTAATTTATATCTATTAAAAATTACCAACAATTTGTCGACTCGGTGTATTGAAATAGTGGTAAATAAGATTTTTTTGTAAAATAAAAAATTTCAGGATGGGTCAGAACCCTAGAACCCTACCCCTGTGTACGCCACTGTATTTATGTAATTGTGAAACCTCATCTCAGTTTGTTTATTGTTATTGTTTTAGAAAATTAAAGTTATATGAAGAACAAGAATTAACTATGCAAGTTTTTTGTGATCTAGAAAATAAAGAAATGCCAATAAGTCAAGATAATATTGTGGTAAATTAGACTTATTATTATTTTTTTGTTCAATATTGGTTAATCATATAAAATAAATATTGTATGTTTCAGGGAGATAATACATACGCAACGATACGGCGTCCTTCTCGGCGTGGCTCTATAAATACTTTATTGACAATGACACCTGGTGAATATGCTACTTTGGGAGGATCTGTTTTGCCTTTGCCTCCTGATGGAGCCACTTCTCATAGTCAACAAGTAATATATTCAAATATTAATATTTAATACTACAAAAGAATTCAAAACTTACATTTAATCCTATTATCTTGTGGATGAAGAGGTTTTCCATTAAATTAGGATTGAATAATTCAAACAGAGTGGTTGACAGTAATTTTCTCATCCCTTTTATGTACTCTGTCTCCAATCAAACTAGAATATATTGGGCGGCCTACCAGTTTTCTGGTCAGCATCTGCTATATGTCTGCTGTTGATTTTGTGGAGGAAAAAGTTATGGCTGCCGTCAGTTGTGATGCACAAAACCGGTGTAATCTAGTTTGAGACTGAGTATAGTCTAGGATCTTGTTTAGTATGTGTTTGGCAGTTAACTTAATAAGCAAATATTGGTTTCTTTATTCCTCATTGAGTATGTTTTTATGATCTCTTGATTTTTAATCAGTTGCTAAAGTTGTTCGTATTTTTTTATTTTAATTGACAAAAGTGGCATAAAGTGTCCTCAACTACTGACTTCAACATGGCTTTTAAATAAATTACTGGTCAACCAATGGTCCCGGCTAATCATGTCTGCCATCCATATGTATATAAAATAATTATATATATTCCTGCATTTCTTCTACTTTTCCTATGGATAATATCAAAAATTAGCAAATATAGGCAAAGTGTAGGTTTAGTGGTATATTTGATCTAGCCATTGTATCTCCAGGGGTATCTCCTCCTCACCTTACATTAGACTTTGGGTTTTTTCATTGAGTATTTCTCATTATATAACAATATAATAATTATTAAATAACTTCAAAATTGATCAATGAGATGCGAGGAGGGGGTTAGATGCAAGTTTTATTGAATCCTCGCTGGTCAAATTTTTTATATAAAATTTGTGAATTGTATAATCATAAGTAAATAAATTGCAGTAGATACAAATTTACCAAACATAAATCGTTGACACCTTGTTCGTTTTTAACTTTTTTGAATTTGATGTTTATAGTTGTTTGAAGCTTCGCTTGGATTTCAAGGATCTACATTCCAAGTTCCAGATTCTGCTTTGGACACTAGTAATCTGTTGATAAACAACTCTGATATATGATAATTATAAATTATTTTAACATGTTTACTGTATTTAACAATATTGAAGAAAAATCTTTAGTCACTAGTACCATAGACTAAATACATTTATACATATCATATTTATTTATGTGTTACAGTATAATATGTTTAATATATAAACATTTACAAGGTATATAACACAATATATATTCAAATCAAATGTATGTAATAATGTATTTATATGATTTATTAAGTCAATAATTATGATAGTGCATATAACACAGGGCCGACTTTTTATAAATAAGTTTACAATAGATAATTCTATTTTGTATAATTAGATTGCATTTAAACATAATTTCAAATTGTTTGAAGGAATTTTACTGCAAAATGAAAACATGTGATCATCGAATTATTATTTATGTTAAAAATAAGAAATTAAATGCATATTTTTTTTTGTGTTTGACAATTGTGATATTTCAGTATTAAAACGAATTCCTTTCAATAACTATAGATCTAACATAATATTTTGTGTAAGTTTTTTTATAAAGTAATTAATATTTAAATTTTATTCTACGCTGTGAAACTATTTATTAGTATTTATCCATTATTTAACTTATTTTTGTATTTTTATAATTTTGTATTGTACTTTGAAATATATATAGTTAATGTTTAATGATTTTAACATTTTCTAATTAATAAATATTTAAATTTTTATGTTGTCCAAATTTTTTATACAAATTTTACTTTGTGTTTACAACGTTTTTAATAAACACATTTTTTTAAAAAAAAATACGTGCTTCTCACTTTAAAAACCTTTAGTATTGAGCAACATATTATTTTGTATTGGTAAATGTTTATGGACTATTGTTGTTGGATAGTTTTCAGCTCATTTCAAAAATTCATTAAAACTAAAAATATTTGTCTATGATCGAGCGATTGTAAACTCTGCCAGTTTCGAAATTCAAAATCAAATCAAAAATCAGTGCTACAATTCTATAAATAGGCGCACTAATGGAGTAATACATCACTTAGAATATTTACAAATTGTATCGCAATATCATTTTAGTTTACACACATAACTATATATTTTTATTATTAGGTATAATGATTTAAATATTTAATGTAAATTATATATATTATATAATAATTTTTTTTTTGTTTAATAATGTATCATATTGATTTTATCCTACTACCTGATTTTTTTTCAGTGGCAGAGTTTACATGCGCCACTATGATCAGTCTGCTTGGATTCAAAATGTAACATTAAAAAGTTGATTTGGTATCATTTGGCAGATTGTAATAAAATTAAAAACTTTCAAGTTATATTCTTATAGTTTATGTTGTCATCATAATTCATTATAACAAAAGCAATTACAATCAACTTTTCTTAGAAAATGTTTGGTTTTTGCATATATATATGCGTGTGTGTGTAGTGTATGTATGTATTAATTTTTTGTGCAATTTAATTTTTACCTAAATACATAAAAATTGGTGTCAGAAGGTACTGATTTCAAACAAGTTAGAATTTTAAAACCTTTTAGCTAGAATAAAATTGAC